>OY720448.1:31897615-32155115 GCA_963082715.1 Harpalus rubripes | reverse complement strand
TCTAGTAGTCCCACAAGATTTCATTGACATTCACAAACACATTATTATGTTCATTTTGCATATATATATATATATATATATATATATATATATATATATATATATATATATATATATATATATATATATATATATATATATATATATATATATATATATATATATATATATATATACCGGGTGGAACATCATACCTGTGTACATAGGCGATTCATATGAGAAAAACAGTTTTTTCGTGCGCATTGCTCCCCAAATTATTTTAGACAAAAATGCTTCAAATAAATATTGTAGAGCATAAAATTCTGCATCTAAATCAATAAACAGAATTACTTTTACATGCTTTGTAACGACACAAATTAAATAAGAAAATATTGAAAATTACGTTGAAAATATCAAATAGCCATGGAATTGAAACAAAAATAGAAACAAATAAATGTCTGACGTTTGACAGATAAATAACTAATTTGACGGTAAAATATCAAAATGAATTCAGTTTATTCTAACGAAGAAAGGGTTTTTATAATAAAAACTTTTTATAGTGGAAATTGTTTACGTATAGTTAGAGATTTATTCGCCGTGAAATTTCCAAATAGGCCAATTCCAAGCGCTACAACAATACGCGCGTATGTTCAAAAATTTGAATCCACGGCAAGTGTTGCGGCGGAAAATAGTACAGGTAAATTTAAATTTGAATATTTTTTAAGAGATTTACAAACAAATCATATCTTTATTTATAGGAAATAAAAATAATCGCATTAATTTAGAAAACGAACAAAGAGTTCTGGAATTAATAAATTTTAATCCTAAATTAAGTTCAAGAATAATAGCGCAGGAATGTGAGATTGCTCATTCTACTGTATTGCGCATTCTTAAAAAACATAAATACCACCCTTATAAGATGCAATGCCATCAAGACATTTCGCCCATTGATGAAGAAAGTAGGCGAGTTTTTTGTGAAGATATGCAAGAACGAGCAAATCGGGATCGTGATTTTCTTCCATCTATTTGCTTTACCGAGGAGTGTACTTTTACATTAAACAATGAACCAAACGTTCAAAATGATAGGCACTGGGCTCTAGAAAATCCAAGATTAAATGTTACCACCAGAACGCAATATCCTTAAAAAATTAATATTTGGGCAGGCATTTTTAATAGCAATATTATTGGACCATTTGAGATCGTTGGCAACTTAAATTCTGAAACATACTTAGAACTCCTGATTAATGAGATCGACCCTGCATTAGACAGCGTAGCGCGCGAAAATCAGGAGGTTTGGTTTCAACAAGATGGCTGCCCAGCTCATTTCGGAGTAAGTGTTAGAGATTATTTAAACCAAGCATTTCCAAATCGCTGGATTGGTCGTGGTGGAACTTTAAATTGGCCAGCCAGATCTCCTGATTTAGCACCTTGCGACTTTTTTTTATGGGGTCATCTTAAATGTAAAATTTATAAGCAGCGCCACCCAAATATTAATTCATTGAGAGAAGCTATCATGGAGGAGAGCGCCTTAATCACAAATAGGCAGCTCGCTAATGTAAGAAATTCATTCTACAATAGACTTGGTTATTGCTTGGCTGAAAACGGAGGATTATTCGAATATTTGTTATAATAATAAATTGTAGTGATTATTTTATTCAGAGAATTACTGTTTGAAATTTGAATTGTAGTAGATAGGTCTTAATGTTTACATGAATTATTTCCAATTTAAAAAGATTTTCAATAAAAATCCTATAAAAAATAAATATTTCATTGAAATGTACAATTGTCGTAATAATAGGTATGGAGATTTTTGTATGAATTTAATTTACCTATTTATTTGTCTCTATTTTTGTTTCAATTCCATGGCTATTTGATATTTTCAACGTAATTTTCAATATTTTCTTATTTAATTTGTGTCGTTACAAAGCATGTAAAAGTAATTCTGTTTATTGATTTAGATGCAGAATTTTATGCTCTACAACATTTATTTGAAGCATTTTTGTCTAAAATAATTTGGGGAGCAATGGGCACGAAAAAACTGTTTTTCTCATACGAATCGCCTATGTACACAGGTATGATGTTCCACCCGGTATATATATATATATATATATATATATATATATATATATATATATATATATATATATATATATATATTGTAACGTTTTTATTTATTTGGGTGAAGTGTAAATATTAGACAATAATTATTAATGAAAATAAAAGTTTATTATAACGATAAATAGATATTAAATATAATTAAAAGATGATAAATATAACGAACACTACGATTAAACAAATATTAAACACTAATTAATACTAAGAATATTATAAAACACTTAAACACTAAGATTATTTATTTAAACAAGATATAGATCACTTATTTATTTATACAACTGTATTTATTTATTTTCACCACAAGTCTAGTATCTGTTTATATCACCAACTGTTTAACACGCAACGCTTATTTATATCAGACTGTCCAGTGCCTTTGCTAACGGTGCTTATATATGCCGGCATTTTTATTCCAGAGAATTCTAGAGCTCACTAGAACACTTCTAGATAAACACAATAGGTTACATCAACCGCGTAATTAAGCAGGTTCAGACAGGTCCGTTGAGTCATCGCTAAAACTAGACGCTCGCACGACCCCGTGACAGTGGCGGCGACAGCGACAGCGACGGGGACAGAGGCGGTAACAGTGGCGGCGACGGCGGGCACTGCACATTACAATATATATATATATATATATATATATATATATATATATATATATATATATATATATATATATATATATATATATATATATACAGCGTGTTGTGGAAATAGGGGGACATGGGTTAACCATAGATTCCTGGGACCAAAATAAGACGATTTAACTAAACTTACCTATATCCGACAGTGCACCGTTTAGCCAGTATTCTGCTTTAAAGTCCTTCTAAAAAAATTAATATTGCTTATAATAATGAAACGCTTTGTTCGATTGGAATGAAATTTGGTATGACAATCCATATGGATATAATTCATCTTTTAAGATGGTATTTGTTATTGTTAGTGAACTACTAGTGTATGAAACTTGGGTGTCGCGACCATGATTAAACCATAACTTTTTAATGGCAACGCCAATAAGGTAAATTTACTGTTTTTCAGAAAGATGCATTCAATAGTAAACTTCCGTGTCTCTGCGCAAGTTATGATATCCGTAACGATTTAGTCAGAAAAAATAAAATGTAAGTGCCTGCGCCGTGTAAACAATTGTTACTGTCATTAAAAATTAGTTATTTGACATTTGGAAAGACTGCTAGATAAAATTTATTTTAAAAATTACATGGCGCAATCACTTATATTTTATTTTTTTCTGACTAAATCGTTAAAGATATCAAAACTCACGCAGAGACATGAAAGTTTACTATTGAGTGTATCTTTCTGAAAAAAAGTAAATATACATTATTGGCGTTGTCATTAAAAGTTATGGTCTATTCATGGTCGCGACACCTAAGTTTCATACACTAGTGGTTCACTAACAATAACAAATACCTTCTTAAAAGATGAATTAGATCCATATGGATTGTCATACCAAATTTCATTTCAATCGAACAAAGCGTTTCGTTATTATAAACAAAACTTTTTTTTTAAGACTTTGAAGGAGAATACTGGCTAAACGGTGCACTGTCGGATACAGGTAAGTTTAGTTAAAGCGTTTTATTATGGGCCCAGGAATCTGTGGCTAAGCCATGTCCCCCTATTTTCAAGACACCCTGTATATATACGAGTATATTGTTAAAATTTATAATAAATTATTTTATAGCTGAGTTGGCTATTTCAAATTTTCGTTGATTACCATAGTTACCATAATTAATTGTTACTAATGTTTAATGTCACAGAGTCTTCTATCTTATTCGCAATAAATTACTTTTTTCTCAGGAGCAACGTTTTCGCGTAAGAAAGTCTTCTGAAATAGACTAAAGCTGCAAACGAGAATTGCAAAGCGGGTAAAACGGAAGAAGATTTCTATCATGTTCCTAACAATTCTCCAATCTAAACCATCTAGACCACGGCCTAACTTCAAAATGTTATTCTCTAGCAGATGATCCCTCAAATCGCACAGCGAGTTCCACAGGCTACGATACGACGTCTTCTGATACGAGCGTGGTTTTGTAACCACGTAATAGATGTACCGCTGATGGTCTGCATTGCTATATCTCAGGCGCTGCGTTTTCCCAATAGTTGGACGTTGGTTGGCCAGTTCTTGTAGTTGCCCAAATTTCGCTTTAAAGACTGAAGCTATGCCACGGGACATCTTTAAGTCTTCTGACACGCAGTGACCGAAGGAATAATCTGAAGATACGGTGAATAGATCTCGGTGTTTTTCTTTCGTCACGCCGAATCGCGCCTTGCGGCCAAAGGATAAGTTCTCCATGAAGTCTTCAAAAGTTGGTTCTTGTGCTATGATCCGACGAACCGGTGCTCCATTATGGTCTTCGTGGTTGTCTCTGGCGAAAGGGGTTAGCCGATTAAAGTGTACTATTCTTGGCTTCCCGGTAGGTCGTTTCTTAATTCTGTATACCACGTCGTTTATCCTTTTGACTACCTCATAGGGACCTTCCCAATTCTTTTGCAGCTTTGGTGATAAACTGCGACGTCTTTGTAGGTTGTAAAGCCACACTAAATCCCCAGGTTGATATCCACCCTTTTCGGCCTTGATGTCATACCTGTCCTTCATTCGGTCGCTGGCAGCTTGAATGTTCGTATGGACTTGTTCATGAATGTCATCCATTCTTCTCCATAAGTCCGTAACGTAATCTTCCCCGGCCAGATCTTCTCCAGGTTTACTGCCGAACACCAAGTCGCATGGTAAGCGCAACTCACGCCCGAATAAGATGTTCGCAGGAGTTTGCCCTGTTGTTTCATGCACGGATGAACGATAAGAGGAACAGATAGAGATGTCGGTCCCAGTATCTTTGGTGGTTGGAGACTACCTTCGACAAATATCGGTTGATCGTTCTGTCCATTCGTTCAACCATGCCATCAGACTGCGGATGTAATGCAGTTGTTTTATTAATTCCTAATATCTTACAGACATTTTGGAAAACGGCAGACTCAAATTTCTTCCCTGGTCGGAGTGGAGTTAACGTGGTACTTAGAATCGGCATATACATTCTTTAACTAAAATTTCAGCGACCGTGATGGCTTCCTGGTTGGGTAATGGATACGCTTCAACCCACTTGGTGAAGTAGTACATGACGACCACGATGTATTTATTTCCTTCGTCACGTCAATTGCAATACGCTCAAATGGACTGCCAACGTTGTATTGACGCATTGGAGCTAGAGATGGGCGGGCCGTGATTTTGTCGGGTCACGATGAGTCACGACGTGACCCGCGTGATCATGAATATAATTTAAATTTTGCGTCATGACTGGACGTGAGTGTGAGGCACTAAAAATTATCGTGCGTGATTGAAATTTAAGTGAGTACAAGTTTTCTTCTATTTTTTATTTAAAAAATTGTCAATTTCCATCTTTTACTTTACATTATTAATATTATTATTATTATCATTATCATTATCATTATCATTATCATTATCATTATCATTATCATTATCATTATCATTATCATTATCATTATCATTATCATTATCATTATCATTATCATTATCATTATCATTATCATTATCATTATCATTATCATTATCATTATCATTATCATTATCATTATCATTATCATTATCATTATCATTATCATTATCATTATCATTATCATTATCATTATCATTATCATTATCATTATCATTATCATTATCATTATCATTATCATTATCATTATCATTATCATTATCATTATCATTATCATTATCATTATCATTATCATTATCATTATCATTATCATTATCATTATCATTATCATTATCATTATCATTATCATTATCATTATCATTATCATTATCATTATCATTATCATTATCATTATCATTATCATTATCATTATCATTATCATTATCATTATCATTATCATTATCATTATCATTATCATTATCATTATCATTATCATTATCATTATCATTATCATTATCATTATCATTATCATTATCATTATCATTATCATTATCATTATCATTATCATTATCATTATCATTATCATTATCATTATCATTATCATTATCATTATCATTATCATTATCATTATCATTATCATTATCATTATCATTATCATTATCATTATCATTATCATTATCATTATCATTATCATTATCATTATCATTATCATTATCATTATCATTATCATTATCATTATCATTATCATTATCATTATCATTATCATTATCATTATCATTATCATTATCATTATCATTATCATTATCATTATCATTATCATTATCATTATCATTATCATTATCATTATCATTATCATTATCATTATCATTATCATTATCATTATCATTATCATTATCATTATCATTATCATTATCATTATCATTATCATTATCATTATCATTATCATTATCATTATCATTATCATTATCATTATCATTATCATTATCATTATCATTATCATTATCATTATCATTATCATTATCATTATCATTATCATTATCATTATCATTATCATTATCATTATCATTATCATTATCATTATCATTATCATTATCATTATCATTATCATTATCATTATCATTATCATTATCATTATCATTATCATTATCATTATCATTATCATTATCATTATCATTATCATTATCATTATCATTATCATTATCATTATCATTATCATTATCATTATCATTATCATTATCATTATCATTATCATTATCATTATCATTATCATTATCATTATCATTATCATTATCATTATCATTATCATTATCATTATCATTATCATTATCATTATCATTATCATTATCATTATCATTATTATTATTATTATTATTATTATTATTATTATTATATGGGGTTTCGTGGCCGCGTGCCTGAGTGTCAGGTCGCGAATCTGGGGAACCGGGTTCGATCCCGACCGACACCAAATATTTCCAATTTTAAATGGCACAAAATTGACCCCTGTGGTGCACTCTCCACGCCAGCAGTGAGTGTCCGTGAGGTGACGCCTGGTAAGCGCCCGCACGGTGCAAATATTTCATCATTACCGCATCTGTATACAAAGCAGATTGGCACACCCAGCAATGGGTAATAAGCCGTGATGATATATTTATATTTATTTATTATTATTATTATTATTATTATTATTATTATTATTATTATTATTATTATTATTATTATTATTATTATTATTATTATTATTATTATTATTATTATTATTATTATTATTATTATTATTATTATTATTATTATTATTATTATTATTATTATTATTATTATTATTATTATTATTATTATTATTATTATTATTATTATTATTATTATTATTATTATTATTATTATTATTATTATTATTATTATTATTATTATTATTATTATTATTATTATTATTATTATTATTATTATTATTATTATTATTATTATTATTATTATTATTATTATTATTATTATTATTATTATTATTATTATTATTATTATTATTATTATTATTATTATTATTATTATTATTATTATTATTATTATTATTATTATTATTATTATTATTATTATTATTATTATTATTATTATTATTATTATTATTATTATTATTATTATTATTATTATTATTATTATTATTATTATTATTATTATTATTATTATTATTATTATTATTATTATTATTATTATTATTATTATTATTATTATTATTATTATTATTATTATTATTATTATTATTATTATTATTATTATTATTATTATTATTATTATTATTATTATTATTATTATTATTATTATTATTATTATTATTATTATTATTATTATTATTATTATTATTATTATTATTATTATTATTATTATTATTATTATTATTATTATTATTATTATTATTATTATTATTATTATTATTATTATTATTATTATTATTATTATTATTATTATTATTATTATTATTATTATTATTATTATTATTATTATTATTATTATTATTATTATTATTATTATTATTATTATTATTATTATTATTATTATTATTATTATTATTATTATTATTATTATTATTATTATTATTATTATTATTATTATTATTATTATTATTATTATTATTATTATTATTATTATTATTATTATTATTATTATTATTATTATTATTATTATTATTATTATTATTATTATTATTATTATTATTATTATTATTATTATTAATGTCCAAATATGTCATCAACAGTATTTTTTTGCATAAAAATAGTGTTATTGTTGTACCCAAAATTGTATACACACTTGCTCCGATTTCACTAAAGATATACAAATCTTTAAGCCCATTTGACACGATCATAATTTTGTTAACAAATTTGTTACCAAATTTATAATGATATTTGTGATGGAATAGAGCAACCTATTTGTCCATAAACATTAGTTTCCAATGAAACCAATCTGTTACTTAACTTATTACCAATTTGTTAACATATTTGATAACAACTTATGACTGTGTTAAACAGGTTTAAATGTACATAGAAATAATTACGTGACACAAACGTGACCCGCCGGGCGTGATCGGGCGTGAGTGCCAAAATAAAATCGTGATCGTGAGTGATCGTGAATAAAACATAAAAAGTCATGCGTGATTGGTCGTGATTACATTTTTAGTTCCGTGAGCGTGCGTGATCGTGAACAAAAAGTTACTCACGCGCCCAACTCTAATTGGAGCTTTTCATCGTTTATGCGGACCATTACTTCCAGCGCAAACCACACATTTCTTGCACCAATCTTTAACATCTTCCGTGAAGTTAACACAGTAAAACCGCTGGCGCAATCTTTCTAGCGTTTTTATGACTCCAAAATGGCCTCCAGATCCGTCATGGATCTCTTTCAACACGTCTGGTACTCTACTCTTAGGAATAACTAACTGAGTTCTCTTCTCAGTTCCATCAGCATTTTCTACCTGCTTTAACAGGCCATCCTCAATCACCATGGAGTCCCATTGTGCCTAGGCGAGTGCGGTGCAACATCTTCCCATACTGGTTTGTCCACTTCTGCTTTCCATTCCAGTACAATTTTCAAAGTCGAGTCTTTTTCTTGATCTTCGCGTGGGCTGCCAAGTATCGTAAACTATTGTTGTCCTGGCGACGATGGAAAATTTCTCTTCTAGTCGACTACAATGCTTGCATTCATCTTGGCATGGCCTTCTGGGCAATGCGTCGGCATTACCATGGCTGGTACCTGTCCTATGCTCAATTTTGAAATCGTATTCTTGTAGACTTTCAATCTATCTAGCCACCTGACCTTCAGGATTCTTAAATTGTAGCAGCCATTTTAATGCAGCATGGTCAATTCTAATCAAAAATTTCCTTCCATACAAATATTTGTAGAAATGTTCTACGGATTTCATGACTGCCAAGAGTTCTTTTCAGGTAACACAATAATTCCTTTCTGGTGTTGACAAGGCTATGTTGGCAAATCCAGGTACATATCGTCGATAATAGGTATACAAACCAAGAAAACTTCTAAGTTCGTGTTTGTCAGGTGCTGGCCAATCTCTCACAGCCTTTATTTTTTCCGTGTCAACTGCAATACCCTTATCCGAAATCACGTGTCCAAGGTAATGAACTTCCCTTTGAAACTGGTGACACTTCCTGGGGCTGAGCTGCAGGTTAGCCTTCCGTAATCTCTAGAAAACCTCTTCCAAATTCTTCATGTGGTCTTCGAATGTTTTACCTACCACAATAATGTCGTCGAGATAGACTAAACAGGTTTTCCATGATAGTCCAGCCAATACTGTTTCCATGAGTCGTTCCAACGTTGCAGGGGCATTGCAGAGCCCAAATGGCATTACAGTAAATTGCCAGTCCGGTACCAATGGTGAAGGCTGTCTTTTCCGTATCTTTTGGATCCAAATTTACTTGCCAGTATCCGCTTTTTAGATCCAAAGTAGAGAAAATCTTCGAGCCAGCCAAAGTGTCTAGTGTATCGCCTATTCGGGGTAGCGGGTAGCTATCCTTCACGTTGTTAAGTTGAAGGTAATCGACGAAAAATCGTGTAGAGCATCCTTATTCTTCACTAACACCACTAATGAAGCCCACGGACTGCTTGAAGGTTCGATCACACCTTCCTTATTCATGTCCTCAATAATTCTTTCCGCTTCCTCACGCTTCGCCAATGGTAGTCTTCTTGCTGGTTAGCGGATGGGTCTTGCGTCGCCGGTGTCTATTTTATGGTGAACCACATTAGTTCTCCCGTTGGACTTCTTGTCAAGTTGGAACACGTCTTGAAATTCTCCATTTAATTTCTTTGCTTTGAATCTCTGGTCGGTTTTTGGAAGGATGTTGATAATTGGTTAATTAAAGTGTCCGGAACTTCCTGAGATATGTTTCCTTTGGCCTTCGCAGTTCGAATAACAGAAGAAACTGCCAAACATTCTCGTACAATTTTTCCTCTCTTAAGAACAACAGGATAAAAATTTACGTTCATTATTCGAACTGGTATTACCTGGCTGGCTTTGATCAGTGATTTTCCTACAACAACTCCAGTACCAGTCTTCACATCATCATTCTTTGGCTCAAGCTTAACAATATTCCCCTCACAGAAACTACCATCTAATTGTGCTTGCACGATAAATTCACTTCGTTCCGGAAGGGTAACATCTTCGGCCATTAGTACACGCACAGCCTTGTCTTCTCGTGAGTTTAAAACAAGTTCTTCTTCATTGACCATCATTACTCCATTCTTCAGGTCAAGTTTAAAACCGTGCTTTTCCATTACGTCCATACCGAGTATTAATTCATGTTCAACATCAGCTACCAGCGCACGATGTTTAAAGGATGTGTTTCCAATAGTGATGGTCATATCTATTTCTTATAATGTGGTAGCTTGTTCTCCCGTCGCTGTGCGTAATCTCCACTTGGTTGGTTGAAGATGCGTCTTGCCTGTGTTCTTTACTAAGTCAGGTCTAATTATAGTCTTCGTCGCACCCGTATCCAGTAACATTTTTAGTGGTCTTCTATCGACAGAGCCATTCACGTAGAGGCTGCTGGCTTGATGATGAAGGGATGCGACATAACTGATGGATTGTGAGGCTACTAGAGTACGGGTCGACGATTGCTCCTTCGCATCAATCCGATTTAGTTCCCCGACTCCTTTTTTTCTTTTATCGATTCCATCTTCTTTTGCATTTTTCCAACAGTTAAGTTTATTTCTTTCAGTAAACATTTCATTTACAATTTGTCGCATTTTCTCCTCTAGATCTTCCGTGTCTTCTTTTCTCTCGGTATCAATATTTCGCACTCGAGATTGGTTACGTGAAGCTTGTTTGGCAGCTTCATGTTCTAATGCATATGAGAGTGCGTCAACTACAGTTTTTGGGTGAGCCAATAGCAGTGCTTGCTGAATTTCGCTGTCTCGGACTCCGTACATGAATGTTTGAATGGCCAGGCACTCGAAAACGCTAAAAGGAGCTGTAGGATATGCGAGACGAACCAGACGAGCTACGTCGACTTCAAATTCTTGAAGGCTTTCTTTTGAACTCTGATAGCGGTTCTTCAGTTGCGTATGGTACACCTATTCCAGGTGCGCATTACCGTACCGCATGTCTAACCACTTGACTAGTTGGTCGTAGTCCTCTTGTTCTTCTTCCTTCGGCGTTTGTAGGATGTCGATGGCTTCCCCACGCAACGAGACAGTCACCGCTGTAGCCTTCTCTGTAGACGTCCAGTTATGTGCTTTCGCAGCCGCTTCAAATTCTTTTAAATAGTTCGGCCACGAAGACTTTCCATCAAATTCCGATGTTTTGATATGCATTGTTGTAGTAGTTTCAGGTTTTACTACTTTCCTTTCTTCTTGTAAATTTTCCTTCGCTACATCGTAATTTGGCATTGGTAACAATAACAATGTAATTCTAGTGACCTTTTCTCGTAATTCTTCGATCTGCATACTTATCTTCTAAATTCTTCAGGTCTTCTTCAGTCTTTCTAGAATTCTCCTCTAATTTTTGTTCTACTGTGTGCTCCAGAATTCTAGAATTTTCTGCCATTTCCTGTTTTAATGTTCTAGAATAATTCCTCTTTTAGTGTTCTGGAACTTTTTTCTGATTTTTTAGAACTTTCCTCAAATTTTTGTTCGAATTTTTGTTCTAATGTTCTAGAATTTTCTGTTAATTCTTCTAATTTTCTAGAACCTTTCTCTGTTTTTCTAGAATTTTCTTCTATAGGTTTACGAATGTCACACTGAATTTCGAATAAGTAATCATCAGGATTTTCATCAGCATTGATTAATGCTTCTCTCAGTCTCTCTTGAAGGACTGACTTCTTTCCTGTTGTGTCCAAATCTTTTTCTTCCAATTCGGTCTTGAGATCACTTGCTTTTAATTCACTTAATTTTAATTGGTTAGTTGCCATATTATTTATTTTTAATTACACTTCACAATTTATTAACCCCACACCTGACACCTATTGTAACGTTTTTATTTATTTATTTGGGTGAAGTGTAAATATTAGACAATTATTAATTAAAATAAAAGTTAATACAACGATATATATATATATATATATATATATATATATATATATATATATATATATATATATATATATATATATATCGTTGTATTAACTTTTATTTATATATATATATATATATATATATATATATATATGTATGTATGAGGTCTCGTGGCCGCGTGCCTGAGTGTCTGGTCGCGAATCTGCGGAACCGGGTTCGATCCCGACCGACGCCAAATATTTCGAATTTTTAATGGCACAAAATTGACCCCTGTGGTGCACTCTCCACGCCAGCGATGAGTGCCCGTGAGGTGTCGCCTGGTAAATGCCCGCACGGTACAAATATGTCATCATCATTACCGATATCTGCGTACAAAGCAGATTGACACACCCAGCAATGGGTAATATGCCGTGATGATATATATATATATATATATATATATATATATATATATATATATATATATATATATATATATATTAAGTATAATTAAAAGATAATAAATTTAGCTAACACTGCGATTAAACAAATATTAAACACTAATTAAGACTGAGAATATTATTAACACATAAACACTAAGATTATTTATTTAAACAATATATAACTCATTTATTTATATAACTATATTGATTCATGTTCGCCAATCACCAACTATTCAATACGCGACGCTTATTTATATCAGACTGTCCAATGCCTTCGCTAACAGTGCTTATATACTTCGGCGTTTGTATTCGAGAAATTACTAGAACACTTCCAAATAAAAACTCAAACACAATAGATTACATCACCCGAGTAATTAAGCAGGTTCGGACATGTCTGTTGACAACGCACGACCCTCCGTGGCTATTGCGTCATCGCTAAAAATAGACACTCGCTTATCGCTGCGACGCGGCTGCGACAGCGGCGGCGATGGCGGGCGCTGCACATTACAATATGACAAATATGTATAAGTACATAATTATATAATATGCAGATAAAATGTTATTTTTTTTTTGAAAAATCAAGAATTATGTGAATTAATGAATGATATATTTATTACATATTTATATTTTTAGTAAATGGATAGATTAAGTAAAGCAAGATAGATAGTTATTTTGCTACAATCATTTGTAACATTTTTGAATGTCTATTTAAATTTCAAGGACTTATTTTGTATATTTTCTTTCTATTGTAGAAAAAATTAGTAAATCTTTCTTTAGTCGCTTACCAAGGAAACAAGATTCTTGAAAATGTCGAGAACTGAAGAATATTTTAGCGGAACCCGTTTCAAAATTATGCCTTGTTGACGTATTTTATTCAACCATTCGTCTCTTTTAGCTATATCAATTGGTTACCTACACAATCTTTTGTAGTAATTAACACTAACAGATTTATTTTTATTGGAAAATTAACAGATGGAAGCTTCTATTAAGCTTTTTTTATATTTGGTTGTTCATTACTTACTAAACAGCGATGACCATGCTGAATAATTTACAGTTCAAACAAAATAAAATGTGAAACAAAAAGTAGGTATACACAACAAATATAAACACCGCACATAACCTTACAAAATCACATTCAAACTGGCTGGCAACACGCTGTACAAAACAAACGTCTCGTTCCCTCTTATCCTCACCTAACCTCTCAACCGGCAAGGAATAGCTTCTAATTTATGTTTAGTCTGAGATATTGCCAAACCTATAACCCATCACCTATCTAGACATTTACTTTCCACGCAACTAATACTGATGTCAACAGTAAGATGACGGTGAAATTAGCAGCCGATTCGCAGCAGCCGATTCGCGATTCAAGTAAGTGTGAACCAGCCTAACGCTGAACGAATAGACGCACTACCAAGACCAACCATGATGTAATGAATTATATTAAATGTATAATCTACGCAATAATGTTATTTAGAGGCACAATAACAATATGTAGATGGAACAAAAGTGTACATTACAACAATATAATGTTAATACTATTAAAATTACGCCAGTATTTACAACAACTTGACATTTATGTCTTGGTCGAAACAAGCGGTAAAATCAAAATAAAATTATATGAATTGCTCTAATATTATATTATACTTTTTTTAAATAGTATCCCTATATTGTTACTAACAAAAAGCAATAACGATATTATCCTCTGGACCCGTAGGACAACTTGTATGAATTAATTACCGTAAAAATTCAGTCGCCAGTGACTTAAATAATTAATATAATTGTTATTAATGATAGTCTTAAATTATAATTTTGCTAATATTATCCCTATATTGCTACTAACAAAATGCAATAGCAATATTATCCTCAGGACCCGTAGGACAATTTGTATGAATTATTTCTTGTAAAAATTCTGTCGCCCGTGAATTAAATAATTAATATAATTGTTATTAATGATAGTCTTAATTTCTAATTTTGGTCATATTATCCGTATATTGTTACTAACAAAATGCAATCACAATATTATCCTCAGGACCTGTAGGACAATTTGTATGAATTAATTAACGTAAAAATACTGTCACCCGTGACTTAAGTAATTAAAATAATTGTTATTAATGATAGTCTTAACTTCAAATTTTGGTCATATTATCCTTATATTGTTAATAACAAAATTCAATAACAATATTATGCTCAGGACCCGTAGGACAATTTGTATGAATTAATTAACGTAAAAATACTGTCACCCGTGACTTAAATAATTAATAATAATTAATAATATTTATTACGCTTTTTCATTACATATTCAGTATATAAAGCGATGATAATTAATGATTATGATGTATTTTACATATTATTATAACATTTGGTTATTATATTACATATTAATGGGAATGAGGGATGAAAAGACACATACGTGGAACATCCATACCTTACACGGGATTCGAACCCGCAACCTTCAGCGTATAAAGCGGAGACGCTGTCCGCTACACTACATCGGTCGGTAATAATATAATAATTAATATAATTGTTATTAATGATAGTCTTAACTTCTAATTTTGGGCATATTATCCATATATATTTACGAACAAAATGCAATAACAATAATATGCTCAGAACCCGGAGGACAATTGGTATGAATTAATTATCGTAAAAATTCTGTCGCCTGTGACTTAAATAATTAATATAATTGTTATTAATGATAGTTTTAATTTCTAATTTTGGTCATATTATCCTTATATTGTTATATATATATATATATATATATATATATATATATATATATATATATATATAATATGACCACAATTAGAAATTAAGACTATCATTAATAACAATTATATTAATTATTTAAATCACGGACGACAGAATCTTTACATTAATTAATTCATACAAATTGTCCTACGGGTCCTATGGATAATACTGTTATTGCATTTTGTTAGAAACAATATAAGGATAATATGGCCAAAATTAGAAGTTAAGACTATCATTAATAACAATTATTTTAATTATTTAAGTCACTGGTGACAGCATTTTTACGTTACTTAATTCATACAAATTGTCCTACGGGTCCTGATCATAATATTGTTATTGCATTTTGTTACTAACAATATAAGGATAATATGACCAAAATTAGAAGTTAAGACTATCATTAATAACAATTATATTAATTATTTAAGTCATGGGTGACAGTATTTTTACGTTAATTAATTCATACAAATTGTCCTACGGGTCCTGAGGATAATATTGTTATTGCATTTTGTTAGTAACAATATAGGGATAATATTAGCAAAATTAGAAACTAAGACTATCATTAATAACAATTATATAAATTATATAAGTCACGGGCGACTGAATTTTTACGGTAATTAATTCATACAAGTTGTCCTACGGGTCCAGAGGATAATATCGTTATTGCTTTTTGTTAGTAACAATATAGGGATACTATTAAAAAGAAGTATAATATAATATTAGAGCAATTCATATAATTTTATTTTGATTTTACCGCTCATTTCGACCAAGACATAAATGTCAAGTTGTTGTAAATACTGGCGTAATTTTAATAGTATTAACATTATATTGTTGTAATGTAGACTTTCGTTCCATCTACATATTGTTATTGTGCCTCTAAATAACATTAATGCGTAGATTATACATTTAATATAATTCATTACACCATATGCTTGGTCTTGGTAGTGCACCTATTCGTTCGGCGTTAGGCTGTTTCACACGTACTTGAATCGCGAATCGGCTGCTAATTACACCGCCATAACAAGGCATATATATATCTTCATTTTTACTTTATACTACAAAAGTGTGAAGCGCAGGGGCGTCACTAGATAATTTTAACAGGGAGGGCGCAACAGGGCGCACCTTTAGAACGTAATAATTTTTGACAGTCTGATTCTGCATTTAAATTTTTCTTGTTTAAAACATAAAAATATTTCATTTGGAAGATTTTCAGTTGTAATGAAGCGAACACAAATACTTATCTGTTCTTTTGCAGAGATGTCCCGAGGATCATCTACTATTATTGCAAAATAATCACAATTATTAATTTCCGGAGTTATTTTGCGTATTATACATTTTGCACTACTCTCTCTACTAATGTGCATTTTGAGGTACATTGTAATTCTGGAGAAAAGGATCCAAATTTTTTAATAACTAGAGCTTATAAAATTGGCCTTATTTGTTGAATTTTTTGTTTCATTATGCCCTTGTAATGGGATAGCCTTAAATAATTTCTTCTCTTTTATAGCCTGAATGGTGCATCATTTTAATTTCTTATAGTACCTTTTTTAAAAGGAAAGGTTACCCCTGTACTAAAATATGAATCGAAAATTCAATTAATTGTTTCTATTAACTATTTTAAAAAACTCAACTCACGACACGCATACTTCCGATATTAAGCTGAATTAAAAAAAAAATATTATTGAAATCTATTAGTATTTGACTTTGATTTTAATGGCAAAACGAGAAAAGTCCAGTATTAATAGATTTCAATAATTTTTATTTTAAAATGCAGGTTAGTATCGGAAGGATGCTTGTCGTGTGTTGAATTTTTTAATGCGTTAATAGTTCTAATACAGGAATAATTTATTTGAATTTTCGCTTCATATTTTAGAGCAGCGGTAACCTTTCCTCTTCGGCTAAAGTCGAAGGTACATAATCGTCTCGCTGCTTATTGCAGATAAATAAGTGCATAATAAAATAATAAAAAAATCAGATTGATTTTTAATAACTTATTTAAATAAAAACACGGAAAGATGGCGCAAAATTAAACAGGGAGGGCGCAAGCCCCCTCAGAAATGGTCTATCGACGCCACTGGTGAAACGAGTTGTTTATATACACGCGTGTAATTTTTTCGGATTTTCCAAAGTCGTATACAGATGGAATCCGTTTTTATAGTTCATAGAACCCGTTATAATCAATTTTTGGGTTTATTTGTCAATAAAGCGTGAGACAGAAGGAAAGCAGGAGTGTGTACTACACATAAATATAGGGTGTTACTTAAAAAGCGGGCCATAGTTTAACATGGGAAATTAGTTTTTGCTTACGCAAAACTTTTAGACAAAAATATTTCAAATAAACGTTGTATATAGTGTCGTAGAATATAGGATATGGGTTGTTAATATAACATCTAATTTAATATCTGTAATTCTTATTTTATAATAATTATATATTTTAAACTTACCTATTAAAAATTTAAATGATTGTGCTTAATATTGGCAATTTTTAGTTGTTTTCAATATTATCAGTAATCGTGGTATCTTAACAAACTACACAATAAAATAAAAATATTACCTACACCTTAAATAGTTCCGTGTAGGGTACCTTTATAACCAGGGTATGGCCATGGCATGAATTTTCCAATGTGAAATCCGAGCTAAAGTCAGAATTAAAAACTGAAATAAAAAAACAACCAAATTTCTCAAATCTACTGTCACCTTCACTGACAGATTTATCAAATCAATCAGCTGTGGCTCCCAAAACGCCACCTGCAACTGAAATACCGCCTTCTACCAAAAACATCGAGTTACCTGTAATGTCTATTATCGACATTACCGGCTCCTCAAATGAACAACAAAACTTAATTGTTCAAAAAACTAAAGATGTCGGTACTGCAATCAAATCCAAGAGTTCTGCTCCGGCACCGGTTTCTGCTTGTACGCAGTCAGATGACAAAGTTAAACAAACGACTCCGAAAGTGAACGCACGGACTCCGCCCAAATCCGAACAGAAATCGGGGAACAAACCATCTGGGAAGATAGGGCCGAAACGTGTTCCTATTTTAGGATCTAAAAAGTGCACCACTGGCTGTGAAATTAGTGCAGTTCCACGTAAAATTGCCGTCCATGTGTCAAGACTGGCGCTGACTGTAACTTCTAATGATTTAGATTCTTATTTAATAAAAAATTTCCCGAATCATAAATTTTTCATACAACAACTTACTGTTAAATCAGGTGAATATAATTCATTCAAAGTCTCAGTCTCGCCTGACATCTTTGACGAACTTCTAAATGGTGAACTTTGGCCGGAGAATGTTTCAGTCAAAAAATTTGTAAATTTTCGGAAACGTCCAGCAGCACAAGCTGCAAAAACTCAATAATCAAGGAAGATAAATTTGATTTTCGTATACTTCACTACAATATTCGTAGTTTAAATAATAAACTTCAGCACTTTAACATTTATCTTCAAACGGTTGATTTTCCTGAGATTTTGTGTTTAACTGAACATCATTTATCTTCTGAGACTATTGAGAATTGTAAACTTGATAACTATAAATTAGCTTCTGTATTTTGTCGTTCTCCCTATGAATGTGGCGGTGTTGCCATTTACATTTTGAATTCTATAAATTTTACTTCTTTGACTATTAAGAATACTACATGCTGTGATAAACATTTTGAATATTCCTGTATCGAAATTTTATTTTCAAATAACAGTATATGTCTAGTCATAGCTCTTTACAGATCACCTAGTGGAGATCTTAACTTTTTTCATCGTGAATTAAATAATTTACTTTTTAATTTTTCGAACTATAATCATCCTATATTCGTATGTGGTAATTTCAATATTAAACTTGCGGACTTTTCTCGTCATATGGTTTAATAGCACCCCATCCTGGTTTTCCCTTGTTACGCAGTATCTCTGGACGATGTATTGACAATTTTTTTTACAAATATTGACTGCAATAAGACTAAATTCACAATTTTAAACCCATGTTTGTCTGACCATAGTGCTCAGCTGTGGAACTTAAATATAAATTTCAACAATATTAACAACATAATTGTTGACATGAGAATCTTCAATAATGAAAATAAAAGCTACTTTAAACATTTGCTCCAATCTGAGTCATGGCTCCATGTTTACAATGCTCCTAATTTTTCTGAAAAAATCTCTAATTTTTTAAATACTTTTCATTACCATTTTAAAAATGCTATTCCGTTAGTACGTAAAAAACGATCAAACAAAGCCATTAAATCGAAATGGATTACCCCAGAAATTATTCAAATGGCTGAGACCTTGAAATTTATTTTTTCAATATATAAAACTACAAACAATCCTGTGATATTGAATAAATATAAGGATTTGAAGCGCACATATGATAATTTAATTATCAACTCTAAAAAGAACTATAACAAAAAATATTTAGAATCAGCTCATAATATTAATAAGGCTGCATGGAACGTTATTAATAACGAAACGTTAACATCTACCAATCACTCACTTCCCTGGCCTATGTTTTTAATAACAATGAAATTGTAGAATCTCAAATTATTCCAAATTATTTTAATGATTATTTCATAACTTCGGTTCGTAACTTGACATTGAATAGTGCGCCAAAACATAACTCCAACACTAGTACTATCAATAAAAACACTGCCACAATTTTCCTTGAACCTGTTAATGAAACTGAAATTTTTAATATTCTAATTGAAATTTCTAAAAAAAATTCAGCTGGAATTGACAACGTGCCTTGTTCACTGCTACTTTATATTGCTGACGAAATTATTTATCCTCTAACCTACTTAGTTAATGAATCCCTAAATTATGGATATTTTCCTGCTCAATTCAAAACTTCACTAGTTACACCCGTGCATAAAAAAGGCAACAAAAATTACATAGAAAATTATCGACCTATATCCATTGTTCCTGCGTTTTCTAAAGTTTTTGAGAAAGTCATGTACTCTCGCATAGTTCGTTTCATAAACTCGCATGATATATTATCACCATCGCAATTTGGCTTCTGTAAAAACAAATCCACTACACACGCCTTATTTTGCAGTCTTGGTAGTGTTCGTGATTACCTTGATAAAAAATTCTATACCGCTGGAATTTATTTTGATTTAGCTAAAGCCTTTGATACCATCAATCACGGTATATTGCTTGATAAGTTGTCTGATTACGGTATTCGTGGTAATGCTTGGCACTGGTTAAAGTCCTATCTGCAAGGTAGGTCTCAAGTTGGATGTGCTAAAATTGACGGAAAAAAGTACTTCTCTGATTCTCAGTCTTCATTAACAGGTGTTCCCCAAGGAAGTGTTCTTGGCCCCCTACTCTTTCTCTTATATATCAATGACCTTCCAAATATGTTTAAAAATGCTGATATTTGTTTATTTGCTGATGATACTTCTCTTATCGTCTCTGCCTTGAGCATACCTGAACTTAATAATAAAATACAAGAATGTATGGATATTATGAAATTTTGGTGCAATGAAAATGCTGTACTCCTGAATGCTGAAAAAACACAGTTAGTTCAGTTTATGTTAAGGGGTAATATTTTTAATATTTCAGCTCAATTTGACAATATAACAATCACTCCGATACCCACAACTAAGACCTTAGGTGTCCATGTTGACCACAATTTTCATTGGGTTCATCATACCCGGTATCTCATAAAAAGACTCAACTCGTCATGTCACGTCATAAGACGCTTGCGTAATTATGTCAGTGTGGATTTACTTAAACTGTACTATTCTGCACATGTCTTTAGTATCTTGTCATACTGCATAATTTGCTGGGGTAATTCCATTCATTCTATCAATGTCTTTAAAGTGCAGAAAAGTATAGTTAGAGCCATGGTTGGTTGTACTCCCACTACATCGTGTAGAGATATCTTCCCACATCTTGGTTTACTAACCTTTCCCTGCATATATATTTACCATTGTGCTCTTTTCATTAAAAAAAACCGTCATCTTTTCTTACTGTTAAACAGGCTACTAACTGGATTGTATAATACACGTAATGTTAATAATTTATACATTCCAAAATTTCGAACAAGTAATTTTCATGACAATATTTCTTATATGCCGATTAAAATATATAACAATTTGCCACAGGAGCTGAAAGCTATTACAAGCATATTTTCTTTTAAATTAAAACTAAAAATTTTTTTGATTGAAAAGTGTTTTTATTCTATTCATGAGTTTTTGAATAATTAAATGTTTGATATGCCACATTTACTTTTTTATGTAATATATGCTTCATGATTTTATGAATATTTTCTTAATTAATTATTTGCCACTAATTTTATTTTATATATATTTTGTATGTGTACCTTTATATGTATTTACTCCTTTTATGAATGTATTGACATTGACAAGCCAATTGTATTTCTGTGTGAATCTTATGGCAAATAAATATTATTATGGCGTGGCTCACGTTTCGTCCGCCATTGACCATCTGTTATATGTCTTGTTCTTGCGCAAATTATTATGTATTTTCGTGGCTATTTGTTTTATTTTAATGAAAAACACATTAAATTATCATTTTAATAGGTATTTAAAGTGTAAGTAATATATTTTATTTTATTTACTTTTACTTGTGTAGTTTGTTAAGATACCCACCACGATTACTGACATATTGAAAACAACTATAAATTGCCAATATTAAGCACAATCATTTAAATTTTTAAAAGGTAAGTTTAGAATATACAATTATTATTTAAATAAGAACTACAGATATTAAATTAGATGTGATAATAACAACGAACAATCCATATCATATATTCTACATAAGCTCTAAATGTATGTCTTAATAATAATTGTGTATCTCTTAAATTAATTAATTTTTATTACCTTTATAAATTCACATTGTGATAATTTAATATTCTTTTATAATATAATATCACATTTATTAAAAGTAAATAGAGAAATGAATTACTGACAATGGCGGTGTCTTGGACCATGGCCATAACCTGGTTATAAAAGTACCCTAGTTCCGTGTCGCTGGCCGCGCCATCTGACGGATTTCCCGTTAAGTAACGTCGGGTAAGATTTCTTACGTGTAGAATAGAGTTTTATATACAAATCGCGCCAGTGTAAGGACTGTCAGACTGTCGCTGTGCACTTTTCCCGTTATTTTTAGATTTTCACTCTGTAACAACAAATTTGACGGCATTTTACCACGGTTTTCGTGCTCATATTTACGCGTGTTTGTGTTTACGCACTGTTAACTGTCATTTAAACATCCCAACCCAGCGCTAGTGTTAAAAAATCCGCGACGGTACGTACTTGGTTAGTCTATAAAGTCAAAATGGAATAAATAATATACTTGCTTACATATTGCTATGTTAAACTTAGTTTGCCTTTGGACCAGTCTGCTGACAATTCAATGAATTCCCGCGTCTAATGGTTTTAGTTCAGCCTAACGTCGGTAGTTGCGCTGAGGTCGCCGGGTCGTTTGTGATTGTTTCAACTCGTTCGATTTTAGCCAATAAGAATTTGTTTTGTCAAACGTCAGCGACACCGAGATTCAAGTTTGAAGTTTACTTTCCGAGCAAAGATTTTTAATAAACTAAAATCGTAAAATCTCTTGATAATCACTTATAATCTTTCTTCATATAATATACTTTGCTTCAAATATAAAGTTATTTTTCTCGTTTGTCAGCAAGTGCTTTGTATTGTGGATGCAAAATATTTCATCACGAGTAAAGTAAGTATCAATTATCTATACTTATTTTAATGTTTTAAGTTTTGTTATACAGTTTTAATAAATAGGTATGTACTCTTAATAATTTTTATTCGGTATCTTATGTAGAAGACCGTGATGGTATAATTTGGGTTGCGTTATTATGTATATGAAACCTTAATTTTTTAGTACGTTTTCTATAGTTAAATAAAAACTCTATTTAATATATGAGATCCTACTTTAGATTGTTAACAAATCAAACAGATCGTAGTTTAATATAGTTTTTACATATCTAATATCTCAAATTTAAAATATATGGATTTCTTTAAGTGTCCTGGTCAATGTAGCTCTATATGTTTGTAGAACACGGCACAATTCAAGAACATGTACCTCCTGAAGCTCCTGAACCTACCAGTCCTAATATTTCTTCGATAGTCCAAGATCAACATGTTGCGATTGTGGAAACGCCGCACCAAGGTACGTAATTCATTATTATTATTTTTTTTGTTAAAAGCTTCACAATCTTCTATGTAAACAACATGAATAAAACCGTTACTTATTTATTTCTTATTGTATTTTGCATAACGAATATATGAAATTAACATTAAATTAATTTGTTCTAGGTTCTTCATGTAGCACGAGTTCGAGAATAGTAATGAATGTTGAGGACTCTGAAATTATTGGCACTCCACGGCCACGCCGAGGTAATTATGTTTCAATTTCATTAGATTAGAAATGTAGAATAATCAGTGAAGCATTAATATACTTTTATTAAATGTTATTGAAAAAGTGTTTTCTTTTATTTTTGAAATATTAGATAATTAATTACACTCGCATTATAGTTATATACTAAATTTACAATTAAGAAATATGTAATTATAGTTTCTTTCTGGTATAGGAATGATCACGGTACAACATCTTGGAGTCAAGAGGAAAAATCAGTTGACGCCGAGAAAAAAGGTAATGTGTTCCAGGCTACAAAAGACAGAAAGACTTCTGTCATTAAACAGGAAAAGCGGCAAGATTCTCGTCCAGAAGTGTAAATAAAACAAAGTAGACATACTTTCAACGAAATCATTATATAAATTTATTCTCGCTGGTCAATTTATTAAAATATACTCGGGTAACGTTTCCACTTTTCTCAAATCTTCAGGGTTGCTACAATTATATGTTCATAATTTTATTGTATCTTTAGATAAGTCGAAATTTCGACTGAGCATATTTTAACAAATTAGCTAACGTGACTGGAGTTTTCATAATGCATTTATCTTGTTTTGTAAAAAAAATAAATTGTAAATAAAAAGCTTTTTACCTAATTGTTCTTTTATTTATAATATATTTCTGTAATAATTATAGTCCTTGATTTAAAAATCCCGCCAACTGGCGAACTTTTAGGTATTAGTTCACCCTAACGTCGGTAGTTAGCGCTGCGTAACTGCAGTTTTAAAAATAACACTATCTTTCGTGTCTGTTGCCGTTAGGTATAGATAGTCTGTGCTTTGGACTAATCAGAAAGATGGAATCGTAAGCCCAATCTTATTCCTAAGTCTGTTCTTATCTGAAATACAGTATATTTTGTTTATTTATATTTTGTAACCTACAAAATCGAAATCCTGACAGTTCAACCGATATGCATATCTTTGTAATTTTATTTAAATTCCATGACTTTCACTACAAATGAGCAATGTTTAAAAAAATTTAAATTGAATATTACAGGTTACTAAACGTGCAAAATAAAATCTGTTTGTATATCAAATATCACTGTGAAATAAGTTATACTATATCGCACGCATTTTAGATACGTAATAAATAAAAATAAGTACGGTATTGAAATTGTAGTGTGATAATGTAATTTCATTAAAGCACTCAATGGAATAATAAGGCTACATAATAGGGGATTCCGATCGTGACGTCACAAAGTGCGCCATTTGCGGTGAAATCTTGAACTATGTGGACAAATAGACATTTTCTGTTAACATGTGTTCAGTTAGTGATAAAAATGATTTTTTTTAGTGCAGAGTTAATGCCAGGGGCGAAATTAAAAAAGAAAAATATTGAAAATCATTCTGTGAATGACCTAAAAAAGATGGATAATATCGTGGTCTGAAAAAAGGCGGAAAAAGAGCGATCTTATTTTAAGGTTTTAGTTTCGGTTAGTTACTGGGTATTTACTGATTTATACTAACTCAAATTGTTTCGAAGTTTTCAGAAATCAAAATTATATGAATGCGGGACGCAGTGATAATATATTACCCTGTATTGATGGTGACAAATGGGTATCTGCGGTAATTTCATGTAATACGTGTGTGCTAGTTGATGTATATAAAGTGGGGCTATTTTCCATCTCATAACCTATTTAACTACGGTCACATATACTACTACTTCCACGAAACCATTTAGTTTGATGTAGTTACGCATAAACCATGAGAGATAAAATCGGCTTGGAAATTGGCATAAAATTAACTCCTCTCATATATTATATAGGTATAGTATTTCTTTTCTATGGTTACTTGTATGTCCACATAGTTCATAAAAATACCGCGACGGGGCGCTTAAAATTCGCTTAATCGGAATCCCCTATTGAAATGAATGCGAGATGGTATACGGTGATGGATAAAATTTTGTACGATAGTCGTGAGATACTACATTATTATCGCACTATGTGATTGCCCTAACTATATCCCACTTATATCGTAAATAACTATTAGTGATTTAGGAGTAGGATTTAATTTTATGTCTAAAATTAAATGGGAGGTTTTGCGCAAAAAAAAAGATTTCCCATGTTAAACGCGTAGACCCGCTTTTTAATTATCACCCTGTATATGTCAAAAAACCCATAATCCGATTTTTATTTGTGTATAACGGCCTTGGAAATCCCAAAAATAAAATCACGCATATCTATATAAACAGTTCATTTCACTCTTCTGCAGTATAAAGTAAAAATGAAGACATACATGCAGTTTCTTTTCTGTCTTACTGTTGTAATCAGTATAAGTTATGTTGATAGCAAATGTCTAGATAGATATGGTATGAATATTTGTTCAACAGTATTTTGCATAACAGCAAAATCATGTCACGAAGGATCAACATTGGTTGAATATGATCCTGATAATTGTATTTGCTGCGATTTATGTCAAGATAGCAATGGTAAGTAAGAATATTTATTTTTATGGCAAAAAATGTAT
This sequence comes from Harpalus rubripes, assembly GCA_963082715.1. Taxonomy (NCBI): domain Eukaryota; kingdom Metazoa; phylum Arthropoda; class Insecta; order Coleoptera; family Carabidae; genus Harpalus; species Harpalus rubripes. The sequence continues at coordinate 32,128,561 of OY720448.1, read as the reverse complement.
ACAGGCTGTTCATTTTAAATGGGCCACCATTGCTATCTCCAAAGACAATTAAATGGGCAATCAATTTCTATTTTACAAGACAAATTTAAAGAAATGAAAAATTATTTTTTTCGACTGGTGGTTCTCAAAATACGGGACCTAACTTTTTTGTTTTGAATAAGAACATATATTTTTTTTATTTGTTCTTTCGTTAGAGAATTTAATTCTGAATTCAACAATGTAATATTTTCATATACTCACATTACGATTTTTTGAGAAAAGTTTATATAAAGTTTTATATTAATTTCATTAATCAGTGTGCCACGAATGGAAAAAATGAATGTATTAATTTTTTTACATAGAATTAGAATGCCGTGAAAGTAATAAGTGAATAATATATGCACGTTGCCATTTCATTTGTAATCAAATGACAACAAGGGGGATTGACAGAACAAAATATTTACTTCTTTCTGTCAGGGCCAACATTCAAATTTTATATTAAAAATTCAAGATGTATTAATTTTTTCCATTCGTGGCACTCTGGTCATAGTCATATTTTAATGAAATTAATGAACAAATTTTTCTCAAAAAAAAAAAAAAAAACGTTATGTGAGGATATGAAAATATTATATTGTTGAATTTAGAATTAAATTCTCTAACGAATGAACAAAAAACAATATATGTTCCCATTTAATATAAAAAAGGTTTGATCCCGTATTTTGAGAACCACTGGACAAAGAATTATAATTTTCTGTTCTTTAAATTTCTCTTCTAAAATAGAAATTGTTTGCCCATTTGACCGTTTTTGTAGTTCTTATAGTTCTCGAGATAGAAATGTTGGCTCATGTAAAATGAGCAATCTGTATATGAATATGGTACATTTTTTTGTAGGTAAATATGTGGAACCCAAAGAAACATGGTGATAAGTAATATCACCTCTTCCCGCATTACTGCAGGATCCGCATATTGGAACCCATAAACCATAATCGAAATACAATTGTAAAAATCGTAAAATACTTACTGATTAATAAATTGGTAAATAATATTTCAAACATTCTCCAGTATAAAGTTATTATGATTTAAACATTTTATGACGTGATGAGTGTGGATTTGTTTCTATTGGCCAGAAATATTAAACCTGAGAATCCCGCCTATAATTCCATGAGCGCATTGGCAGTTCTGCTTTACATCATTAGCGTCACTGTTATATCAAATTTTTGTATCGCACTTACTCGAATATTAAGAAAATTGAAAAAAATAATTTTATTTTCGTATGTGTTACGTGTAATTAATATTAATTAAGACTCACAATATGTAAAATAAAATTTTTATATTAAAAAATATATAATATCTGCTTTCACGCAAGTACAATGTTTCAGTGCCACTGGCCCGACATCAGTGGCGTAACGACTTTATCAACAAAATAAATTTAAAAAATTGCGAAAAAATCCATGATTTTTTGTTAATAAAAGCAATTAGATAGAATAAAAGTGAGAGTAACAAAACAAAACAGTTGTTGGCTTAAGGTGGTTCTATCATTATAAGCAATTACGATAGTTTGTAATGAAATTTAAGCATGTTATTTTTCATGAGATTTTACATATGTATGCAAATTTTTAAAAAGATATACCAGCCGTAAGCTGAGATATGTAAAACCAAAACAGACTGAAAATACATTGGTAATATAAGGATTAGTGTCTCACAAGGAAGGTGTTTTCGTTAGATTTGTACAATAAACTACATAAACACGTTTAAGTGTTACAAGTGACAGTTTATACATACATGAGTGTAAAAACGTCCAGTTACCAACTTCCTACTTTTAAAGTTGTTATTCTCTTCAAAAGACTGAAAATATATGATTTTCGATGTAATTGTAGCATTTATTAAATTTTTTTCTTAAATATACTTGTTTTTTTAATTTTTATAAGATATTGACGTATTATATAAATGGATGCAACGTAACGTAGGTACTGCTTTACTGTATAAGCATTGACGCACACTTTAGAAAAGGACAGCGCTAATTTAGGGGCAAAGTCAAAAGATGAAATATAACACAGAGTGCTTAGGAATATTCATCTCATTCATATTAAGTAACAATGTAAAATATAGTTCATATTCGATTTAACATAAAATATTTCATTCGTATATTAAATTATTTGTAAAAACAACAAATATAGAAAAGTACTTTTGCTTTAGCTAATATTATTTTTTTATACATTTTACGTATAGTCCGTCGATTGAAAATAATTTCTTCATATCACAGAATGTTTGGATGCCTTGAAATTACGTCTGCTAACTGCAATAAGCCAGTCTGTTCACACTCACAGTTCATCTTTCGGAAATCTACTCGAAAAACATTCATATAAGATATACCATTTTAAAAGAATTCTGAAATATAAATGAAATCACACTTATATGCATAGCATGAATGACAGAACATAACCTGAATTACCAGCAAACTGTAATAAGACGAGGGTAAGCGCAATAACAGATAAATAACTTTTTATAAACTCTTCTAAATTATAGTTTCGATAATCATATTTTAACTCTGTTTATCTGTTTAAATTATAAATGTCAAAATTCAGTTTAGAAATTCTTTTCGTATTATGATAGTCACGGCGTTTATTTGTTGATAATTTAGTCTGGAAATTATTATGTATATGTGCGTGACTTTGAATGCCCTATGCACCCCGTACCCCTAAGATAATTCTGTCCTGAAGATAGCGTTTTGTTTTTAAAGAGGAGTCGAGATTAATTCGTCGAGTCGTGAAGACGTGTTTTGTTTTGACGAGACATGTAGTGTCTTTTAGTTTTGGGGCGACGCCCGCCCGCTGTGTTACGGAATGTAACAGTTTAGTATCTGCTTAGTTGTGTTAGTTATGTTTAGTTTGATCCATAGTTAATAATAAGTTATAATAATCATGTAAATAAAGTTTAGTTTTTAAAATTACAAGTATTTGTTCATGTCCATTGTGTTCATCAGTGTAAAGTTAAAGTGAAGTGTCTATGTGTTCTTCCATCACACGAAGTCGTGGACGCCAGCCATCCGAGGCGTCCACCAGTCATCAAAGTAGTATCATCATCCAGATCCACCCCCCCCCCCTCGTGTTACAGTTACATTCAAATTATTTCTATTTCACATTAAATCAAAATTACTCACTTTGTATCATAACTAATTCTTAGTTAGAGATATGAATATAATTTTTACTAATATTCTGAGGAAATATATTGCACTTTTACCTTTTACTAGCTGTCACTACTGTCAGACCAGCAAACAAAACAACAGACTGCAACAATGTTCTTGTTTGACGTTGTCCCGCTTATCTATCTTTCCTTTTCTAAGGTGAGCGTCAATTCCTCTCTCTCTCTCTACGTTGGGTCCATTTATGTAATATGTCAATGATTTACAATAACAATTTAATTTTCTTAATCACCCTAAACTTATATACTAAAAATGAACAAGCAGAAGACGCACGTCATCAGTAAATATTACTAAATAGTGACGTCACTTATTACTACGTTTACATGGGATACTAATTTATTCTAGAAAATGGCATTGCGTGTTGCATAACTTACTGTATACAATACATTGACATATTACATAAATAGACCCGACGTAGAGAGAGAGGAATTGACGCTCACCTTGGAAAAGGTAAGATAGATAAGCGGGGCAACATCAAACAAGAACATTGTTGCGGTCTGTTGTTTTGTTTGCTGTCAGTACTGACAGCTAGTAAAAGTGCAATATATTTCCTCAGAATATTAGTAAAAATAATATTCTTTTTTTATATCTCTAACTAAGAATTAGTTACAAAGTGAGTAATTTCGATTTAATGTGAAATAGAAATAATTTTAATGTAGTTTGCTGGTAATTCATGTTATGTTCTGTCATTCATGCTATGCATATTGTAATGACCCCACTTTATTATTATTAAATTTTTCTTTTCGTTTTCCAGATATTTATTTGCAAAATAATTTTATAATTTATCCTAATTGTCTGATTTTATATGTTTGGTGTACGCACACACTGGCATAGATCAGTTCAAGGCTAGTTAGTCTACCTGGTTAGCTTAGGTTAGGTATAGATAGTCTGTGCTGCTTAGTATCCGAGCGCACCACAAAAGAGGGTGAACTCAAGGCTAGGCTACCTGCTCATGGCTCGGCGCGTCCCTATTGGCGAAAAAACTGAACTATAGGTGGCAGGCCGGACGGTAGCAAGATGGCGGAGGAATAAGGAGAGTTCTCTCATTCCTTATTGCTGGCAATATACATTTCAAAGTGCAAAATAGTTAATATGGAGAAAATTAACATAAAGTTAGGTGATATTTTTTAACACAATGCTTCTGCACGTCCTATAAAGGAAAGCGAAGCAGTTTTTAAGGTAGGACATATTGCTTTGTGGAAGAAAAGATGATGGATCAGGTACAATACTGGGTTCTTGTTTAAAAATCAGTCATTTGAGTGGAGATTCTCATACGATTGATATTTTATTAAATGATAATATAAATTACTGGACAGCAAAATTTAGTTGTAGAGCAGGATTGGGAGGCAAATGTAAACATATTGTTACAGTTGTTGCATATAAACAGGTTAGTAAAAATCAAAACCATATTTATTGTTTTATAACAAAAGTTATCATTGTTATTATGTTATTAATTTATTTGTTTATGGGTTTGTGTATTACAGAGCAGAAGAAATAGAAAAATTAAGTTGTACCGATTTGGAATAAGTAAGGAGAAAACTTGTTAAAAGGATGATAAACAGTATAGTTTGGCTATAGAATTTAGCCATCCTGTTTTAAAAAAGAAAAAATAGAACCGACTAGAGATGTCAAAGCTGTATAGGAAGAAAATTTCAAGATCATATTTTGTCACTTGGGATATAGTATAAACTTACACTTTTTGACTTGCAATTACTGCATTGTGACACAGAGCAGTATCTATGGCATTTACTGATCATTATTTAAACCTAAAAATGTAATAGACACTATATATAACACTTTCTTTTACAACAAATATAAATTAAACCTGTTTAAAATTACATATGTTTCAATGTACGCTACCAACGTTTCCTTATTCCTCTAGTTCACAAATCTGTCACCAGACGTCACCCACTTTGCATTTTTTCGCCAATAGAGGGTGAAAACAATGTTGAATTCCCAGAACTGCAGATTTTCACTATTTGTGAATATTAGGCGTAGTAGTGGGGAATTATAGTGTTTTGCACTCCCATTTTTGGTGAGTTTGACGACGCTTATGGAGACGATTACTTTGCAACGTCACAGACAAACGTACGTTTGTCTGTGGCAACGTATTTGATTGGTTACTCCACTGTTGAGACAGTAGTGGGGATTGGGCATATAAGCAGGGAGCAGAGCGTGCCTCGGGATAGGTGCGGGATAGTCAATTTTACATTTTGTTAGAATCAAGAAGTCTGTCAGTACCTACTATCATCACCTGAACATCTTCTCCAAAACCATAAGATTTTACATTCACCTAGACATCGTCTCCTAACATCGAGATCTTCCTCTAAGAGCTGGCTTGGCCTCTGGCTGCGTTCAGTAGTTGGGTAACCTCTCCGGCTTCCATAGTCGTGAGACCTAGTCTCACTCACATACCTTCTTCACAACAGAGCCTTCCTGTATGCAATCCTGTCTTTCCACCAGAGTCGGCTAGCTCCGACAGGTAAAATCCTCCACCAGCGTTTCCACCACGTCCAGTTGGACGACCCAAGATCTCGATTCCCATTGGTTGTTATTTGACACCAAGTTTTTATTTAGACATCTTCTACAAGACCGTAAGGTTTTACATTAATAGCGAGACCTCCCTCTAAGAGCTGGTTTGGCCTCTGGCTGCGTTCAGTAGTTGGGTAACCTCTCCGGCTTCCTTAATCGTGAGACCTAGTCTCACTCATATACCATCTTCACCACAAGTCTTACCTAGTACAATCCCGTCTCTCAGTCAAAGTCAGCTAAATTCGACAGACAAATTCCCAACCTTGTTTTCTCCACGTCTATTTAGACCGCTTTGCCTCGCTTTCCATTTATTTACTAATTTCTACCATATATTTTTATCATTTCTGCGTGAGTGGCCGTCCTTGGTTATCCGGACAAAACTCATTCCTTCTTCCACAGAGTTTTATCATTCCTGTGTGAGTAGCCGTCCTTGGTTATCCGGACAAAACTCATTCCTTCTTCCACAGAGTTTTATCATTCCTGCGTGGGTGGCCGTCCTGGTTATCCGGACAGAACTCATTCCTTTTTCCACAGAGGTTTATCATTCCTGTGTGGGTGGCCGTCCTGGCTACCCGGACAGAACCCATTCCTTCTTCCATACACTTTTTTCATTCTAGCGTGGATGGTCAAATTCCTTTCATCTTCCTGTTAATAAGTAACCAATATTCCGTTCGCCACGGAATCGACAATCTATTTAACACAGTCTCCCGTACACCAGGTCCCTGGTTAATTATCATTTATTCATTTTAGCTTATTTGCTACTGTGGTGGAATGGAGTTTGTTTGTTCTGGCATCGTCTAGTGGGGTAAACCTAAACGATGTCCAGGTCTCTTTTGAGACATTTACTACTGTAGTTGAAGTATCACCAAGTGTGGGCTATGAGGAAGTTCTCCAGATCTCGTTTGAGACATTTTCTGCTCTAGTTACCGTAACAGTGTGAGTTATGAGAATGATGTCCAGGTCTAAGTTATGGTAAAATACCAGAGTAAGCTAACAGAGAAGCTGACCACTATAAAGCAGCACTAATATAAACATTTCTATTAAAGAACAATATAATTAATTATCTTTGTCTTTTATAAAGACTTACCTATGTTTCTTTACGCAATAGATCAATGGAACTGCTATTATTTTCAGCTCAAGTGTTATTTGAGTTGACTTACATTTGTTTATGTTACTGTGATTGTTTCTGCTTGTATTTATTTACAGCATTGGTGTCTGATTGACACTTACATTGTGTTTTATCATCATTTGTTTATTATTGCATATCCTTGTTGCCTTATGGTTATTTATTCCAGGTAGAAAAACTGTTTCCCACTTCTAGCTACAGTGGTTTATAAAAGATATATTATGATTTACAAAGATAAATACGGAGAAATATTAGTCTGTGCAAACCAGATTTACATTCCTTTCTATTTGAATATATGGTCTGTTACAGTATTTGACCGGTGACAGAGCCACATGATGCTCTACTAACCGCTATGTTCCCATGTGTCGAGCGCCAGGACCAAACATCACACATCCAACCTGGTGACTTGTACAACCCACAATATAATTTACATTGCTGTTTGTATGTTGACATATCTTTGATTATTTGTACTTGCAGTAATAAATGCATAAGAGTTGTAGTTACTCTTTTGGAAGGAATCTACTTAGTTTCACTCCTTACGACCCCTCTCTTCTCCTTTCTTGACAGTCACTTCGAATTACGATCATTTTTTGGGGTTACATGCTTTCATCTTTACATTTTTACAAATACAACGTAGTTTTTGGGTCCTATCACTAATCGGTATCGTTACAATATAAGTGTGATTTCATTTATATTTCAGAATTCTTTTAAAATGGTAATGTTATGCAGTGCAAATGGATGCACAGTTCGTTATCAAAACAACAAAATTTCACAAGTCTTTCTTTTTTGTTGTAAACTAAACTGTAATATATGAATGTTTTTCGAGCAGATTTCCGAAAGATGAAAAACTGTGAACAGACTGGCTTATTGCAGTTAAAAGATAAAATTTCAAGCTATCCAAACATTCTGTGATATGCAGCAATCATTTTCAATCGACGGACTATACCTTAAATGTGTATAAAAATAGTTTTAAATAAATAATATTAGCTAAAGCAAAAGTACTTTTCTATATTTGATATTTTTACCTTCCGTCACCTATAGGTAAGGAAGGTATTGTCTTTGGTCAAAAAAATCGGTGATGAGTTTTTTATGAATAAGCACGTTTTAGGGTCCCTAGAATACGATTTTGCTATTTTTACGATGATGTCTGTATGTGTGTGTGTGTGTGTGTGTGTGTGTGTGTGTAACAAAATTTTCGTCTACGATAACTCTAATACTACAATACCAAAAATTATAATTCTTTCGTATTCCTCTTCGTTGCATCCACATGAAGAGCTGATTAGATTTTAGTTATAATTGGTCAACCGGAAGTACCCTCATTTGCATATTTTAACAGTTTTTCTTGAAAAAACGATGTTAAATGTAATTTTTTCACATTTAATATTATTATAAATATTAAAGAACATTGTATTCTCTATACGATTTGACTGCATTTTATACTACATATTAAATGGATATAGTTATAAAATTATAAAGAAATTAAATTTCATAAATTAGCGAGCTATGCAAGAAACAGCTACTATATTAAGAAAATTCTGATTGAAAGATGTCAGTGGGTCAGTGTCAAGTGCAATGACATATTCGTAGTATATTTGTGTTAGGATCTTTTTGCTCGAAATTTTCTGTATGAAATTTGTATAAAATACATACAACTGTCGAAAGGTAATGTACATACAAGAAATTTATAATCTTTTGCAAGGAACTTCATTCATACACATTTACGAAAATTCTACCGGTAGATACCGCATCTACCGACTGTGTTCGAAAACACGAATGGTAAAAAGTTACCGTGTTCGAAAATTGTTCAATATCTACCAAATCCATCTACTGGATTCATGAAGAATCTAATCTCAAAAAAAGGTAGTGATGCAAAGCGAAGCGTGCGCGCTAAAAGTGGAAATGTGTTCAAAGTAGGACTCTGCTCATTTTGTTAACTACGTTAAATTTCTAACCTGTATTAAATTTTCAAATTTTTTCATAGGTTATGGATCTACCTTGTTTACCACTTGCGTTCTTATAATATCGATTCCGGTAGCTAGGGATAAAAGCTAGTTACCGGTAACAGCTCACCGGTGGAATTTTCGTAAATACCTCATACAACTGACGGAAGGTAATGTGCTGGCCACATCAGATTTTTACAAATAATTTAATATACGAATGAAATATTTTATGTTAAATCGAATATGAACTATATTATCCATTGTCATTTATTATGAATGAGATGAATATTCCTAAGCACTCTGCGTTATTTTTCATCTTTTGACTTTGCCCCTAACTAGCGCTGTCCTTTTCTAAGGTATGCGTCAATGCTTATTGGCGAAAAAACTGAACTATAGATGGCAGGCCGGACGGTAGCAAGATGGCGGAGGAATAAGGAAAGTTCTCTCATTCCTTATTGCTGGTAATATGCATTTCATAGTGCAAAGTATTTAATATGGAGAAAATTAATATAAAGTTAAGTGATATTTTTGAACACATTGTTTCTGCACGTCCTAAAAGAAGACGAAGCAGTTTTTAAGGCTGGACATGTATTGCTTAGTGAAATAAAAGATTATGAACCAAGTACAATACTGGGATCTTGTTTAAAAACCAGTCATTTGAGTGGAGATCCTCATATGATTGAAATTTTATTAAATGAGAATATAAATTACTGGAAAACAAATTTAGTTGTAGAGCAGAACTGGGAGGCAAATGCAAACATTTTGTTGCAGTTTTGTTGTATACAGGGTGTTATATTTTAATGGACCCAGCAAATATCTCGCTTATTTATTAAGTTAGCAATTTTTTTCATATAACATGATTTATACAGGAACATGTAAGCTACTTGATGACGGATGTACATTCCTGATACCACTTCCGGTTTATGAGTAATTTATATCTACTTTTAAATTTCAAATGGAACATACTATATTTTTTTACAAATTTGAAAAGTGCATCAAATTTGCTTTACAATCATGTAAAATAATCCATATGTTACATTATTAAAAATTAAAATGCCCTACACCTAATTGGAAAGAGAGTAGTGAGCCATGACTGTGGCTTGTGTTCCTTATTCTTATTTTCTGTATTATTATGACAAATATATTATTTCGTTTAATAATAATAGTTACACTTGTTTTAGTTAATTGTTTTATTTCAAGCCACAGTCATGGCTCACTATTCTCTTTCCAATTAGGTATATAAAAAAGTGCCCGCCATTTTAATTTTTAATAATGTAACATATGGATTATTCGACATGATTGTAAAGCAAATTTGATGCACTATTCAAATTTGTAAAAAAATATAGTATGTACATCCGTCATCAAGTAGCTTACATGTTCCTGTATAAATTATGTTATATGAAAAAAATTGCCAACTTAATAAATAAGCGAGATATTTGCTGGGTCCATTAAAATATAACACCCTGTATAAACAGGATAGTAAAAATCAAAACTATATTTATTGTTTTACAACAAAAGTTATCATTTATTATGCTATTAATTTATTTGTTTATAGTTTTGTGTATTACAGAGTAGCAGAAAATAGAAAAATTAAGTTGTACATATTTGGAACAAGTAAGGGGAAAACTTATTAAAAAGGATGATAAACAATATAGTTTGGCTATAAAATTATAAGAATTTTGGGTTCCTGTTTTAAAAAAGATAAAAGTAGAACCGATTAGAGACGTCATAACTATAAGAGAAGAAAATTTCAAGATCATATTTTGTCACTTGGGACATAGCACTGAGCAGTATCTTTAGCATTTACTGATCATTATTTAAACCTGAAAATGTAATATACACTATATATCTCACTTTCTTTTACAACAAATATAAATTACACCTGTTTAAATTACATACGTTTCAAAGTATGCTATCAATGTTTCCTTTTTCCTCTAGTTCACAAATCTGCCGCCAGACGTCACCCACTTTGAATTTTTTCGCCAATACAGTAAAGCAGCAGCGTTGCGTCCATTTATATAATACGTCAATGATACAGTACATGCAGATGAATTAACGTGTAATACTTTTTAAAACAAACCAATAATACTCAGGGTCTGGTTTAGGTCGTCTTAGCTCTAACTAAATCAAAGCGCCGCAAAAACTATAATAAAATAAGAAAATTGTGCGCCTTAGTCATCCTATTACTTGGGCACTGCAGTAATTCTGTAGCACAAGACACAACTCACAAATACTTAACTCAGAAGAAACTGTTATAATTAGCACAATAGGTAGATAAACTAGAATGATATATATATATATATATATATATATATATATATATATATATATATATATATATATATATATATATATATATATATATATATATTGATATATTTTAATGACAACAAATTGACAGTTCTATATATTTTTTACAAAACAACAATACACAGCAGGGCGACACAGCAGGGCGACACATCAGCACATTAGGTACGTTCTATTGGTGTCAGAAATCTTCCTACTTCTTCTAGTAGAACATCAATGGTCGTTCTTTTGCGTCAAAAAAATCGAAATATTCCTATGAATCATTCCAACTTCAAAGTTGGAAGCGTTGGTAGGAAGATATATAGAGTGGAGATAATTTCAAAATTTTACTAGCCGACTGTTGCGCTGGTTGCGCGTACATTTCTGTCACATTTGTGAATGTTTAGAGTAGATCGTGCTCAACAAAAATACCTCCTTTACGTTTTTATTATTTAATATATTTTTATATAATTATAATCTCTGTAATATTTGCATAACAACATTTTGAAGATCCAAAATAAACATACAAAGTTATCTTTAGTTGTTAACTAACTATAACACATAACCACTGCCACTGTTCTATTGTATTTATTTTTTTACTTGACAGCACTTGACAGTTATGTGCTACTGCTACTGAGCGTTCTATTGCTTTAAGAATATTGTTATTCTAGTAGGAATATTTCTGACACCGATAGACCGTACCTAATATTTTATATTATTTAATAATAATCGTCATCATTACCGATATTTGCTTGCAAAGCAGATTTGCCCACCCGGCAATGGGTAATATAACATGATATATTTATTCATGTATTACTCATACATAATAACTTTATTTTTAACACTGTTGTTAGGCCGTAATCTGTCGCTTTATTGGATTAGTCTATAATGATAAAGTAATTTGGACTCATACAGAACCAGATTATACGATAAGCATACTGGATATTGTAATTGAGTCCGAGATCTATGAAAAATGATGTCAAAACTGAAAATTACGATTTATTTCAAAGAAAAACTGGCATTACAATCAGTAAAACATTAAATTTATTAAACATTACATATGTTTCTTAATTATTGTAATAATGATTAATATTGATAATGCAGTTAGTATTATTACCAATGATAATTCCTTGTACATATATTGATTTTTTTTGTTGTATTATTAAATAAACTAAGAGGACCCTGCAGTAATGCGGGAATAAACGCAAATAATAATATGCCATTATTTATCACCAGGTTTCTTTGGGTTCCACATATTTACCTACAAAAATACAATATTAACACAGGTATTTCGAGGGGTATATACAGGGTGTAAATGAAATAACTGCATTAAATTTAACCAGTAATGTACCTCGAAGAGAGCAACAATATTTCTTAATAACTTTTTTTTCTAAGTATTTTAGATTTTGAGTTAAAATTCTTTAAAGATTTGTTGCATATTTCGTTACCCGCCTATGGAGAACAAAGAGACAAATGGCTGCGCTGCCGTATTCAAGTAAGATACAAACAGCTCAAAAATTGTCGGTTATCGGTTACACTTACAGTCACAGTCATTAATAAACGAATTAAGGGAAATAACATTATTATTAATTAATACGTAATAGTACAATTTTTAAAATAAATAAATTTAAATATTGGATAACAAAAGTATGAAGTTGTGTATTGAACCAGGTTTTTAATCACGTGAATAGTGGAAGACAAGGAGAAACGAGGTAACGAGACGAAGACCAAAAGTGACCAAAAGCATAGTTTATGAGATGATTATTTATTGTCGACAAATCATAATAGTTTAAATTCGTTATTCAAAAAATGTAAGTACAAACTTTTGTCCATTTAAAAGAAGTACATGAGTACCAATAATTAGTCGTCCATTTATTGTTCCCCAAACATTTTTTAATAAAAATTTTTACAGCATTTTCGTCTGTCAAGATGTGTATTGTGCATAATAAATACACCTTCCCAAGTAAATTCAGTCTCATAAATGAACATTATGAGCCATTCCCAAAATTGAAGTCTGTTATGTGCTGAAAACATTGAACTTTTTGCACATGGTATGGATACAATTGTTGCTTTTTAAAAAATTGTCATATGTGACACTCCGTATTGTGATAAAGATGTACAAGATTAACAAATGTGCGAATATTAAGAACAGAATGAGTTGGTGATGATTTGGAAACGCTCCGTGTAAATGTGTTGGCAACTCTATGACACTGTCTTTATGTGAACCGTGATGTCAAGTAAAATGTAGTACAGATACGAGTAAAAAATAAATAAATAAACCATAGGTAAGTAATTACAATGTCTGTGTACTCGCATTTTGACAGAATTTTACCTTATAAACAAGTTTATTACTAATGTCAAAATTTAATTGCAACAAAAATTTTTCATAGCTATTGCTGCTGCATTCAATTATTACAAAAATATTTGGAACGACTCGTCAATTTACGGGGTGGTAAAAATGCTAAAAAAACATGCGATTTCGAGAAAAAGTTATTAAGAAATATTGTTGCTCTCGATGAGTTATACTACTGGTCAAATTTAATGCACTTATTTCATTTACACCCTATATATATATATATATATATATATATATATATATATATATATATATATATATATATATATATATATATATATATATATTCAGAATAAATAAATAAGTATCCTTACCATCCTTATCGTGACAAACATCGCAGCAAATACAATTATCTGGATCATATTTGACCAAAGTTGATCCTTCGTGACATGATTTTGCTGATATACAAAAAACTGTTGAACAAACATTCATGCCATATTTATTTAGACATTTACTTTCAACGTAACTTATACTGATTACAACAGTAAGACACAGAAGAAACTGCATGTACGAGTATGTCTTCATTTTCACTTTATACTGCAGAAATGTGAAACAAACTGTTTATATAGATGCGTCTGAGTTTATTTTTCGGGTTTTCCAAGACCGTTATTCACAAATAAAAATCTGATTACAACTTTTGGGGTTTTTTAGTCATATACAGGGTGATTTAAAAATAGGGAACAATATCTATTTTCTTTATTATTAACTTTAGAGTTTAAATTACAAAGTTGCACGCAAATTCCACTTTTCTATTTGACGGAATCATTGGAATCATCGTCGATTTTTTAAACGGAATATTATCTTTTTGCACTATCGGTTTTTTTTAAGTGTTTACCGATAGGGTTTCCAAGGCAGTAAGGTTTATTTACAAATTACTGATCGGTAAGTGATGTGTATCATTTACCGATCAGGAGGCGAAGGCGGTAAGTACAAATACAACGATCCAAGCTTACTTTAAAAATGACAACTAAAATTTTTAATGTCAAATTAATTTTAATATCTTATTTTTTATTTTGTGCGTCGATCGTGCAAAAAATATAATAAGCATTGCGGTCAGTAAGTGCTCTTCTACCGGTTTCGGAAGTATTGGAGATCGAGACCGGTAGGAAGCACTTACTGACCTTAATAAAGTATATAAATTAGCTTTACAGTAATGTCAAATACCTGCATTTTTAAATAAAAAATAACTTATACTCTGTTCCATTTAAGCCATTCAGTAGATGGCGCTGATATCAGTGCCAGTTTCAAGTAGCCGAAATTACATTGGGTAAACTTATATCTTGTCTCCAATTTCAGCCAATCAGAGAGTTCAAAACTATGCCCTACGCTCTACAATGCTGAATGGCTTAAATGGAACAAGGTATAGTTATTATTTTTTTTAAAATATGTTTTTTTTATATAGTATCAGCTTACCTTAACATTTGTGCCTTCTTTGTTGAAGGAAATATTTTGTCATTCACCTGACGCATCATTTGTTTTTGATTATTTTGAACTGCCAAAAATTACAAAAATATTATTTTTCTACGAGCCTTGTGAAAAATAGATATTTACGCCACGCTTACCATTTGTCATCGTAAAGTTGATGGCTGGTTACATGCCTTGTTTTAAAACACCGTTTTAAAAAATGCCAAATTTCTTTATTTAATAATAATAATATGTAATAAATTATATCACACAAATTTAACAAAATTAAATATTGAAATTATTTCACAATGTTTAAAATAGCGGTTTAAAACAAGGCTTGTGCTACCAACCGATGTCTTTTGAGGAGCGGGCAACAAAGTTCTTTTTCGTGCGTCTCACATCGCAACAAGCGTAACAGAGCTTTTTCACTTGCTCGCAAATATATTTTTTAATTAATTATTTACAATAATAAAATAGATTGTACACTTTTTAATATTAATTCCTGAGGTTAAAATTATATTAGATAATTTTTTCATTACTTCCTGCTTGTCAGATTTTTTAAAAAGTATCGATAGACCAGGTGTAGAAATGAAAAGTGGCGCATAGCAATTTCAATTTTTTTTTTTAATACTGCTATATCTCTTTACCTATTCATTTTAGAGCAAAAAAGGTAAGAATATAAGTTGTTCAGAAATTAAAAAGGCATCCTATAAAGCCAACTTACATAATCATTCATATTTCACAAGATATTAATTAAATAAAATTTTCAGTAACCTGAATAAAATATTCACTTTAACATTTTTTATTTGTTGTATAATTTCTTTTAGGTATAAACTCAATTTGTTCGGAATTTATACAACAATTAACAGAGTGAATATTTTATTCAGGTTATTTGTTTCATTTTTCAAGGTACTCTTTACAATTTTTCTAACGAACATTAAATTTTATTTAATTAATATCTCGTGAAATATGAATGATTATGTAAGTAAGTTGCCTTTATAGGATACCTCTTTAATTTCTGAACAACTTATATTCTTACCCTTTTTGCGCTAAAATGAGTAGGTAAAGAGATATTGCACTATTAAAAAATAACATTGAAATCGCTATGCGCCACTTTTCATTTCTACACCCGGTATGTATAGATCGAACATAGAAAAAATAATGTACCTGTTATTAGTTGGTTGCGAGCGTTCCCCCAGGGGCTAAGGTATCATTTTACGCTCTTAATATACAAATAACTATTGTATTTAAATTTACTTAAATTTTACTCTTTTCACCTTCCGTCACCTTTAAGTAAGGAAGGTATTTGGTGATGAGTTTTTAATCAATAAGCACGTTTTAGGGTCCCTAGAATACGATTTTACTATTTCCACGATGATGTGTGTGTGTGTGTGTGTGTGTGTGTGTGTGTGTGTGTGTGTGTGTGTGTGTGTGTGTGTGTGTGTGTGTGTGTGTGTGAGAGAGAGAGAGAGAGAGAGAGAGCGCGCGCGTGTACGTGTGTGTGTGTTTGATATCACTGTAAAGCTAATTTAAAATACTTTCCAAAAATATAAAATTATATACCATTCCATTTAAACAAATCAACGAAGATTTTGCTGCCGGCGAAACCGGACCTTTTTACACCAAAAAGTAGCATTTACCTTCACGCGCTACTTTGTAAAAATGAATAATAAAGAAAATAGCAATTTGTCGATATTTTTTCAAACAGCCTGTATTTATGTATAGTATACACTACTTTCCTCCTGACTCACTCGGTATTGACAAATAAACCCAAAAGGTTATGTTAACGAGATTCATCTGCATAATATAGCCTTGGGAAAGCCCGAAAAAAATCGAACACATGTATATAAACAATTCGTTTCACTCTTTTGCTGTATAAAGTCAGAATGAATACATACATGAAGTTTCTTCTCTGTTTTACTGCTATAATTAGTATAAATTATGTGGAAAGTAAATGTCTAAATAGATTTGGCGACAATGTTTGTTCAACAGTAAAATGTGCAATAGCAAAAACATGTCACGAAGGATCAACGTTGGTCGAATATGATCCAGATAATTGTATTTGCTGCGATGCTTGTAAAGATAAAAATGGTAAGGATATTTATTTATTTGGAAAATGAAAAATATGTATTAATTTTATATTTTTTTTATAGGTAAATTTGTGGATCCCAAAGAAATATGGGGATAAGTAATGCTATGTTTTATATTCATGTTTTGATGTTGAATAAATATATGTATGTTTATTTATTTATTTCAATAAATATTTTATTAAAAGAGTTGGGAATTGTTTACTATTAGGTACTAACGTGCGTTTCAGGAAAGAAAATAGTGTTGGTTTAGATTAGGAAATATATTCTGTCCTCTGATTGAACACTACAGTGTTCAACTTATAAGTTCACAAAATCGAAATATTAGTAGCTGTCAGCTAGTAGTTGTCAAATAAAATCGACAGAAATAAGACGATAAAATTATATATTTTGCCGATTGACGTTAAAAGTGCGATTTTTTGACAGCTAACAGTGTGTAAAATGTCACTTTTATTACGCAGTAAAAATATTTTTATTTGTTACACACTTGTAAACTTCATTTATTGATACGGCCTACTACTTTTGAAAATTAATATTCACTATTTACTAACATGTAATAGTATATTACATCCGAGGTGGGAGATGTTTCATTACAGCCGAGGGCTTATGCTTATGCATATTACCAAAAAGGCGAAGCCTCGAAGTGTGATAAAGCGCAAGCCTGTGATGAAACTACCACCGAGGTTTATGTATACCTACTATTTTATTAACAATCATCAATCATCCTCTTTTTAAATCAATAATTTTCAAAATAAATCAATGAGTTATAATCTTTAATTTTATTAATATTTTTGACAGCTCTCTTAAAATTTGTTTTAGCCTAGTTATTCGACAGATAGCTATTTGTTCTGTAAATTAGTAATGAAATTAATTTAACTTTAGGGCCGAGATATCCATCTCCTAATAAATTAGCTAATAACTATTAGGCGAATAAACTATTTATTAGGTACATACTAATATTCTGAATATCCACGACATTTTTTTCGGCTAGTAGTTATTAGGTACCTAATAACAATATAGCAGTTTTATTCCCAAGTTGGTAGTCATGAGAACTAAAATTTTACATTTGTTTTGACGTTTTGAGGTTAGTTACTACCGGCAAAATGACAACAAAACGCATGAGATCTTCCAGGTTTTCTATAAGTGAAATTTGTTTACTAATTGATGTGATGGACATCAAATACAGTGCAATTGCCAATGACAGAAAATTTACTAAAAGTTCAAACGGATAACGCTTTGCAAGAAAAGGAAGACATAAAAAAGAAAATTCTTTATTTAGAAGAACAACATGAATTGAAGATGAAAAAAATGAAGTTAGAAATAAGGGAAAAAGAATTAAATTTAGTACATAAATATCTTAATTTAGAACAGTAGCAATTTATATTATAAAAGGTATATTATTTTTCTATTTTATTTATTTTATAATAAATATCTAAAATAATCAATAAATTGTTGACGATAATTATTTACATTTTGTGCATTTTCATAATTATCATTGTTTATTTCATCTTCATCTTGTATGTCAGGAGGTAAATGTTCATTTTGTTCGCGACAAATGTTATGTATAATAGCTGTTGCAATTATTTATTATATTTTGAACTGTAGGTATTTTGTTTCGTGCTCCAAGTCATCGACTTTTTAGAAATTACATATCGCATAAGAATTTTGAATATAAATAAATGAAAACGAAATAAAAATTGCTATATATTTTGAATTTTTATACCCATAATAATGTAATTAAAGTTTTTAGCGTAAACGATCGCCATGTTGTGACGTCAGCGTCATTACAGTCGTCCAGTTACCTTGTGAAAATGTCACTGTACAGTGAACCATGCATATTTTGCTCATATATTCGCGATTGGCTTTACACATACTCTAACACGCACATAATTAATATATCCGAGTAATTTTTTATTAAGATCAAAAGAAAATTTACTTATTAAATAAATAAAATTATAATTTATGTTTTAATTATTGCAATCTTAATACTTCTCTTTGTTGTAATCATTTAGTAAATAGAAATGTAAATGCTGGATTACTTTTTATTATGAACTATGCTTTGATTATTGTAATCAATACTGTCATTGTTGTATTTAATTATAAATAGAAAATAGTTTGAATACTATTTTAATTATAATAATGACACTTGGTGAGTATAATAACCTGCAATATTATATTAAAGAAAGTCTTAAAGTCACATTAATTAAAGCGAATGATTAATCTGATTATGAAAACGAGCAAAAATTATTAATTTTACTTACCTATATTACCATTATTAATGGTAACGTATGTCGGTTCTCTCTACTTATGACGGAGTGACACTAACGTCACAACTTTCGCGCTAAAACTTTAATAATTATTTTTAGCGTTATTAAGCATAATTTCAACAAAACAAAAAATACGGAATTTCTATTTTTAAATTCTTCATAACATATAAAAAATTCAAAAAAAGTTGGACGGGCCCATTGACAAAATGGGAAACTTTCTTTTCCAAATCCCAAAAAGTCTTTCAATTTAATTTTCGTTTTAATTTGGCATTAATTGAAATATTGTTCTACACGATCTCGTGGATTTGTAATTGGTGTTATTAAGTATGAACGCAAATATAGCCACTGTCACTTAAAAGAATATCATGCCCCATTTCTCCATTTTCAAATTTCATTCTTATATTAGAATTTTGAAAAAAATTGCTGTCATGACTTGCTCTTGGCCAGCGACAAACAATATTTCTTATTTTGTAATTAGCATCTCCAACAACCTGAACATTTACAAAGCTGTTTTTTGATAAGCGAAATCTGTTATAAAATTCGGTATCATTCCATTTATTAAAGTTTTCAGCCCTATGTCCCACAACGTAAGCCCGTAGATTTATTAAATTCAGATCTTCCACCTCATGTGTTTCAATAATTCCATCCACTTCTTCAAAATTTATCTACAATGAAAATAACAAATATTATATATCCAGCAATATTATTTTAAATGGTCACTGCTTTCTAACGTAGATAACCATGAAAATTCATCAATATTGCAATTTATTAGCAACTTTGATTAGCTAATAATATATTTAACTAATAAATGAATTTATTGGGTACATAAAATTTATTAGGTAGTGGATATCCGCAGAAAATATTTATTAGCTAAATAAATTTATTAGGAAGTTTATTAGAAGGTGGATATCTCGGCCCTTAACTTAAATTAAGAATTTTATGAAAACTTCATATATTTTATTTATAATTAAGGCTCATTCACAGCACTGAAATTATACTTAGAAATTATAATTATCTTTAAAAAATATAATTAAAAATTATACTTAAAAATGACCGTCTTGAAACATATTAAATATATGTTAACTTAAAAATACAATTTATAATTAATGTATTGTGCCATACTTAAAAGAACATACTTACTGCCGCCTGATGCAATTAATTGTTGTTTTAATACAATTCTTCTTAATAAATTTATATTATTTATATCCATATTGAGCAAATTAGGTCAAATTTAACATGACGTGACATCCGTGACATATACTGTCATTTTTTGTTCAATCTGATTGGCCCACTTATAATTACAAATATAAGTAAAATATATGAAGTTTGCATAAAATTCTTAATTAAAGTTAAATTAATTTCATTTCTAATTTGAAGCTTTCGAACGCTGACACTTGAATATTGACATAAACTTATATTTATAAGTATAATTATAAGTACTAATTATAGTTTCGCTTAATTTCAGTGCTGTGAATAAGCCTTTTATGCTGCAATTCTGAACAAATCTGTAAATTATAGATCTGTAAATCTGTAATAAACTGACAAAAACGCATCTATTTTTGTTGATTAATATAAAATTATACATAAGAGTAGCGCTTTCGTTGCGATTTTGTTCATTATATACAGATTTACAGATCTGTAAGACTTACAGATTTGTTAATCACACTAGTATTAATAATAAACAGTTTTATTTATTGGTTAATGCAAACCAGGCTACAGAAACTTATTGGAACTCGCATAATCCGTTGGTGGCGCTGTAAGCGCACCTGTCATGGCGGCCAGTAAGACATGTCAAATTTATTTGCATTCTGACTGAGCGTTTTCTGACCCAAAATATTATCAACAGTTCACTTCCCCACGATTTTTTAGTTTGTTCAGTCAAATCCTTCATCTCGAAACGTAGTTAAGACTGAATTTGAATTTTTGTCACTGGCTTGCATGAATGCATAGCTTGTGTCGTGAAATTTTAAAGTAGATTTTCATGCGTTGTATTGTTTCATGATTTTCCTAAATTAAAATAAGTATTTTATTATATCTTTTAAAATGGGTAGAAAAACTACTTGTGCAACTAGAGTGCAAAAACGTAATAAAAGATGTAAATCTGCTCTAAAAAGAAGGAAGAGGATGAAATTCGAATCAGATTTAATGTAAACACTACAGTTTAAATTTTCAGTATTTTAGTTAAATTAATTAATTTGCAAAATATAGTAATAATAATGCTGCTTCCGAGATTGTTAATTCTACAAATAACGATATCACTACTACTGTGGTAAATGAAAAAAAGTTTCGTTGAAAATGCAAGGTAAATATGCCAAATAATTTATTTTGTAATGAGAACTATTCAATGATTTATTCTTTTAGATTAGTAAGGTGCGGTGCAGTACAGCTGTAATTTCAAATTCTAATGAAAATAATGATTTACATAAGCAGGGGCAGTGTCGGACTGGGACATATTTCTGAGTGTGGCGATTTGGATTACCGGGCCCCCTATTCTGGGCCATTCAAAATATTATTAATGAAACAAAGATGGTTATGAATGAAGGTTTTTTAAAAAAATGCATTAATGAATGTAAACATTTAGTAAGGACACAAGCTGAACCCAAGAAACCGTAACATTGACGATTAACATGGGAAAACAGATTTATTGAAATACTCCTTGCATGGGCATCTCAAGTAATATAAGAATTCTGATGTCGGGTAAATTAGACAAAAATTTATGTATTACTAAAGATAACTGTACTAGTTGTATAGAATTAGAAGTAATCTAATATGAAAATCGCGTCTCAAACACGTATATTTTGGCCGAGATTTGGCACATAGATTAAATAACGCATATGCGAAGTTAATGAATTTAAATATTAAAATTAAAAATATATTGTTATAATCATTTTTGGAACATTTTCTTTGTTGTAATCAAATCATATTAATAGTGAATGATAAATACTATTAAAATTTTTTTTGTAGGTGCAATGTTTATATTTAATTTTCATTTTAGTGCTATCTTTCACAATTGATAATACAGTGTGTTCAAAAAAATTCCTAACTCGGAGTAGGCTATGAACAAATAAACGTATGTCAATTTAAAAATATTTAATTAAATGTCAATTTGACGATATTGTCAAAAATATTATCTAAAGAAATCAAAAGCTTTTCTTTTTGAATCTTATTTTAGAAATGGAAACAAATTAGAAAACGGCGAATGCCAATATACCTTATCCTTTTTTATTGTCTTTTCTCCTTAAAATTATATTACAAGATCAATTTTGACAACTTGATTTTTGAATTGAATAATGATCGCACATACGTTTCTCTGTTCATAGCCTACTCCGAGTTAGGAATTTTTTTGAACACACTGTATTACGTCGATATAAAATGTTAAGTGAATTACTAGGCATTGTTGTTTCGATTTACATTTTTTGTCTGTGGGATGCTTAAAATTTAAGCGTTGTTGGTGCAATTGGGAATATTTCAGTTTAAGTACAATCCCAAGAGTTAAGGCGACAAAAATTGTTATTAAAAAGACAGTTGCAGAATTTAACTCCTACCTTAGGTATTCTGTTTCGTGAATAGATCTCATTTAAAAATTTTAATCCGGAATAAAAATGGAGTTAGTTAACTCTGAATTTAATCATTTTTATGAATCTGGTAATGAAAGTCTACTATGTGAAAAGTGAAACGTCACATCAGAGAAAACAGAACTTAAAACTAAATTTTATATCTACTACATAGTAGATTTTGCACATGCCCGTTGAGCACGTATTTCTAGAATACACTGGCCGGGGTGATGATGGAGTTTGGGATGAAGACAGGGATAGAAGTAAGCCTATATTGGCGTGTAATTTTCTTTGACACACTACGCTTGTTCTCTGGTTAAGGTCAGACTCGCCAATTATGTTTATACTTGATCTACAATCAGTTCTTTAAGATTTTTTTTCTCTTTATTATATTGAAAACTATTAACTAAGTACTAGATATGATAGTTACAAGTTTAGACCGGGCCCTTTCGCTCGCCGGGCCTGTGGCGATCGCCACAATGGCCAGTCCGATGCTGAGCAGGGGCGCGCCGTCACAGGGTGCGATGTGTGCGTCGCACACGGGCGACACCATAGAGCACCAAAACTTGGTTAGGGGCGACACAGCGAGCAACACGACTTATTTTTTTAAATTATTTGTTTTAAATAAAAGAATTTCTTTGTCGATATGTGCCTATATAATGTAACGTACAAAGTAGCAACTGGCAGACAGACAGACAAATATTCATTGACGCCCTTCTCTTGGCATTGAATTTAATATGGTGCAAACACCAGGGGGTATTGATAAATCTTTAGAATCATAGAAACAAGTATGTTTAAATCAATAGATACACATTTTCTATCAATATTCCAATATCTTTAAAACATCAATAAAGTAGTTGGTGGCTTGATTAGCAAAAGAAACTTCTTCGGAACAGGTTCACCCTTCGAAATCCAATGATTTGATTATTCCTTCGTCGTAGGTCCTAAAACTATATACATATATTGGTGGATACAAGAATCACCAAAAGTTAAAAATCGCTTTTTTAAATCACTCCAAGCCCTTGGAAATGTGAGCAGTCGCAACACTCAACACCCTGTCACCTTTCTCATGGTTTGATATGCTCACAGCATCTATTTTCTCTCCAACTTTGATTCGACGGTCATCCAGTATCATTTGGTGAACTTCTTACTTCTTCGATGCTATCGGTGGTGGTCGCAGTTGTTGGTCATCCTGAACAGTCATTAACCATGCTAGTACAACCATTTTTAAATTCAGCAGCTCATCTTTTCACCGTGACAAATAATGGAGCAGAGTCCTCGTAAACTCGTCTTTAATTCCCGCAGACGTGCCTTTTAACTGCAATAATTTAACCACGGTACGACATTTCAATGCAAAAGTAATAGTAGAAGCAGATTAATTTTGATGATTAACGACATCTACATGACGATATTTCAATGCAAAAGTAATAGTAGAAGCAGATTAATTTTGATGATTAACATCTACATGTTGAGGCTAAAAACTTATCAATTGTCCCATAAGGAGACCATTAGTGGTGTTTCGTTATTTGAGAAAAGTCACTAAACATAGGCGAAAATGTAAATTTTGCAATTTTTTTTGCGAATAACTTCCAAATATGAATAATACTAGATTTTAGTTTGCACCTTTTTAGTGTAATTTGTATGTTCAATCAAATGGTAATGCTCAATTATTTTTGGAACTAAGTGATAGGGTGGGGGCACAAAATTAGCAATGGCACACGGGCGACAAAATTGTACGGCGCGCCTCTGACATAATGCATGGGGAACACAAGAATATGAATCGTAAGTTTCGTTAATTATATCATATACGTAAGTAACTGTAATTGCGTTGCAATTATTACTCATAAAAAAATATTTTGCTGATATGTTCATTTAATCATTAATGGTGTCTTTTTTTGAAAAGTTTGAATTTATATACAAATATAAATGTTAAAAGTTTTGCTGCTAAGAAATCTATTTTGTACGTATACCTAAAAGTTGAGGGGACAAACGTAAAAAAAAATCTCAAGTGGCTGCTTGTGGCACAGACACAGAGTCAAACTAGGCATCAGAGTTTGTTATTGAAAACAATTAAGTATTCATTGTTCAAACGGAAATACAGTTTATTAATAAAATAATTTCAGTCAAAATGAAATTCAGCAATCAACTATTTTAATGTAATGATTAAATGACTTTTCAAAATTGGAATAAAATTGTATATTTCAAAGTTGTCAAATTAACATTTGTATACTCCTATATGTATTACATGGTTATTTTTAGCATTATGCAACACGAACTGCCTATTGGAAGAGTGCCAAATACGCAATCTCCTGTACATGGCAATCGAATTATTGAAATTAATTACGTTCTGAACTGGGCAATTAATTTCCAATACGAACATTCAAAAATTTGTACACTTGGCATATTAGAATCTGTTCGTGAAGAAATATTATGGTCTAGAACTAGTGTCTAAGATCATTTTCAAATGCAATATGTGCGATAAGGAAATCTGTCACGTGACAGATCCTAACAAAAAAATCTGATGTGGCCAGCACATTACCTTCCGTCAGTTATATGAGGTATTTACGAAAATTCTACCGGTGAGCTGTTACCCGTAACTAGCTTTTATCCCTAGCTACCGGAATCGATATTATAAAAACGCAAGTGGTAAACAAAGTAGATCCATAACCTACGAAAAAATTTGAAAATTTAATACAGGTTAGAAATTTAACGTAGTTAACAAAATGAGCAGAGTCCTACTTTGAACACATTTCCACTTTTACCGCGCACGCTTCGCTTTGCATCACTACCTTTTTTTGAGATTAGATTCTTCATGAATCCAGTAGATGGATTTGGTAGATATTGAACAATTTTCGAACACGGTAACTTTTTACCATTCGTGTTTTCGAACACAGTCGGTAGATACGGTATCTACCGGTAGAATTTTCTATAAAATCCATACATAAAGTTCCTTGCAAAAGATTATAAATTTCTTGTATGTACATTACCTTTCGACAGTTGTATGTATTTTATACAAATTTCATACAGAAAATTTCGAGCAAAAAGATCCTAACACAAATATACTACGAATATGTCATTGCACTTGACACTGACCCACTGACATCTTTCAATCAGAATTTTCTTAATATAGTAACTGTTTCTTGCATAGCTGGCTAATTTATGAAATTTAATTTCTTTATAATTTTATAACTCTATATCCATTTAATATGTAGTATAAAATGCAGTCAAATCGTATAGAGAATACAATGTTCTTTAATATTTATAATAATATTAAATGTGAAAAAATTACATTTAACATCGTTTTTTCAAGAAAAACTGTTAAAATCTGCAAATGAGGGTACTTCCGGTTGACCAATTATAACTAAAATCTAATCAGCTCTTCATGTGGATGCAACGAAGAGGAATACGAAAGAATTATAATTTTTGGAATTGTAGTATTAGAGTTATCGTAGACGAAAATTTTGTTACACACACGCACGCACGCACGCACGCACGCACACACACGCGCACGCGCACGCGCACGCGCACGCGCACACGCACTCACTCACTCACTCACTCACTCACTCACTCACTCACTCACTCACTCACTCACTCACTCACTCACTCACTCACTCACTCACTCACTCACTCACTCACTCACTCACTCACTCGCACGCACGCACGCACGCACGCACGCACGCACGCACGCACGCACGCACGCACGCACGCACGCACGCACGCACGCACGCACGCACGCACGCACGCACGCACGCACGCACGCACGCACACACACACACACACACACACGCACGCACGCACGCACGCACGCACGCACGCACGCACGCACGCACGCACGCACGCACGCACGCACGCACGCACGCACGCACGCACGCACGCACGCACACACACACACACACACACACACACACACACACACACACACACACACACACACACACACACACACATCATCGTAAAAATAGCAAAATCGTATTCTAGGGACCCTAAAACGTGCTTATTCATCAAAAACTCATCACCGATTTTTTTGACCAAAGACAATACCTTCCTTACCTATAGGTGACGGAAGGTAAAAAAATCAGCAATAAATATCGGCGTAGTACGGAGCACGCTTTCCACTGGCAGCACATGCGAGCACTTAGAAGAATTTTTTAAGTGTTACGAATATTCCCTCATTGTCTTCCTACACTTTTTCCAAAATTGAACAAGATCTGGCTGATGTATGTTATTATATGGAAATATGTTTTCATATGAGCTACTTCATTATTAAAATAAATTATAATCAATTTAGATTTGGAAAGATGAACTTTGGATTGAAATGGAAAAGCTGGTAAAGAAGAATTTCAGTTGGCCATTGATAATAAACAAATAGATTCTAACAACATTCCCTGGATTCGAGTTAATGTGGATGGGGATTAGAATAAACAGTCTTATGGACACAATTATGACGCAGCATCTGGAGTTGTTAGTATCTACGTAATTTGTGTACCTACAATAGTTTATTTATTTTAAACAAATTTCAGGCTGTAATAGGCGATTCAAATTAACTTTTCCCGCAACTTTTAACACGTGACGTGACGTCACAACGAGTATGTTTTCAAATTGTCGTTCACTTCTGCATTACAGTTTGTGTGTAATGCTGTTTTAATACATATATTTAATGAATTAATAGTTTATTAGTAATGAGACAGTTAATTAAAAATGTTATATTATTTAAATGCTTCTGCGTGTAGTATAAAGTCTTGTGAGGATGAAGAAGTGTTGAATTCTGGACATATGCTAGCATATGGTAAAACACAATCATATGACAAAAATTAAACACTTCTCTTTGGATTATGTCCACAAACCATCGGCATAAATAAATATCCGCATGAAATTACTGGAAAATTGATTAATTCTGGCTCACTAATAATAAAAAGCATCTTGTTCCTTGTTCGTGTAAGGCGGGAAACTAACCTAAATATAAATACATAATAAAACAATTGAATATATTTATATTATTTTAGAGTTACCAACACATGCGTAATGTTCGTTACAAAAATGTAAGGAACAAACAAACATTGAATTTGTAACTCGTTTTCCAATTAACAGTTTAATCTACAATGCTTTTCGTCTCAATCATTTCTTCGATGCCATATTTATTTATAAATTTAACTTTTTGGAAATTTGTAAAAAGGAAGGGTGGGATTTCCCGATTTTTAGGAATAAAATTTCGGAACTCAACAGTACACTCGTGATTTCGTTGGTTTTGGTGAAAATTCCATATTTCTACAATAGTTACAGATATAAAATTAATCCTTAAACGATCTAATATTGCATTTATGTTGTTTTTAACTTATTTATGGTAAATTTATGTCATTATTTTAACAAGCAACTACAAACATTATACTATACCTTATTTCTCTAAAAGTATACAATGTCTCAAAATTCTAGGAATACTAGCGAATTTTATTGTATAATCAAATACAGAAAGTGTTCACAATCATCATAAATAAATATAAATACTTGCTGTATTTTTACAATCTCGTCTAAAATTCTAACGTTACTTCTTACAGAGTTTAATAGCGTTTTCAGCTTACAAGTCGAGTGCGCACTTTTTTGCACTGAGCGTTTTCAGCTTGTCATTGAGTGCAAAATTTGGTCAGCTGATGCGTTTTCAGCTTAAGAAAAAGTTGCACCGTGCACTGGCTCAGTGCGGCTCAAGTGCAATAGTGTCAGTGCAAATATGGCGGCTAAACTAGCACTGCCACCGGATGAGGGCAGAACTCGTTCAGTGTGGTCACGTAATATGTTGCACTCAGTGCGCACTTGCACTGTGTAAGCTGAAAACGCTATAAGAAACTATACTCGTTGTACGTCACAAAATTAGTGCGATGTTTGGTCACCAGATAGAGTCCGCTCAACTTGAATCGCGTCTCTGTGTTCGAAATAAATATTGCAGCATATATGCCAGAGCCGTAATTAATAAAATCTCAGTTGGAAAACATATACGAGTATGCTTTAGAAATTGGTCTGGTGCCCCACCAGCTATGGAAGCAGATATTGTTGTTGAGGGTTTTAATCAAAGTAAAGAAATGCATGGTTTGCACTATTTAGAATTTATTGCAGATGGAGATTCCAGCGTTTTTTCGAAAATTAAAGAAAAAGTATATTACGGCCGACACGTAAACAAAATCGACTATGCAAATCATTGTATTAAAAATTATGGTAAATACTTATTTTTTTGACGTGCCATATTTCATGTATATTGATCAACTGGCAAAAATAAATATTATTATTATTATTCAAAATTAAAGACGACAAAACAATAGATGTGGTAGGGCGTAAATGATTAACTACAGACAAGATAAAACAATTTCAGAAAATTGCGCAACTATCCATACACCATCATGAAAACGGCGGTGTGGAAAAATTAAAAAAAGATTTACACAGCAATAACACATATTTGATGACCATACCCTGTTGCGAAACATATTTTTGCAATCTAAAAGGGCAATATAGCAACATGTTAGCAGCGCATTAGATGGATTAATAAAACATTCTGTTAAACTAATAAAAAAATGAGACTAATAACAAGGCGGAATGTTTTATGTCCATTTTGGCCACATTCAAAACTGGAAAGAGATTAAATTTGGCACAACGTGGCTCATGAGTTTGAAACGAAAAATAGATTAACAGCATCTTTATAAATAAATTTACAGCTGCAGCGACGGATTACAGAAAGATTAAGGAACCAGTTGCAGTAAAAAAATTGAGTCCACAACTGGATTAAAGGCTGAGTCTAGTGGTTTTTTTATTGATACAGAGTATGGATTCTTAGGTGCATTTCCAGATGGTATTTACACAGAGAAAGTGAATAAATAAATAAATAAATAAAAGAAAATTAAACTTTTTTGTTTAGGTATAATAGATAATGAAAATATTATATAAGTAAAATGTTTATACAGCCTCAGTAATTTGCTAACTTCTATCCTGGATGCAGTTAGAACAAAAAAAAAAATTGTCTCATAGAGAGAAACAAGAAATTAGAGCTGAAAAAATCCCACTATTATTATTATTATTATCAAGTAATATTTTCTCATTAATTGTTATTTATATTTAAAATTAAGGCTATTATTGTTTTGTACGCTTTTAGTTACAAGGGCAATTAAATATTTCAAGCCGCAAATACTGTTATTTTATCGTACCTATATGTTAATGACAATATAGATTTATTTATTCAAAAAATTGAAAGGGACGAAAACTTATGGCGAACATGTATGTTACCGAAATTAATAGATTTCTACAAGAATTGTACGCTGCCCGAAATTGTAGATAGCAGAATTTCAAAAGGACTGCTTTGCAGAGACAAAATATGTGAGAATGTAGAAAAAAAATAATTGGTTTGCAATTCCTTTCATATTTTTGTTAGTTTAGTTTTGTAATTTATTTATGTTGGCATTTATTTATTTAATATATTTCATTAAGATTCATTTGTTGGTGGTAAATCAACCCGCCAGCAGTTAGTTTTACTCAAGGTTCCATTGTTAGTCACGGCAAAATAGTAATAAATATATTTTTGATAGCAATGTAAAAATGTTGAATTTATAATTATTATTTGCGTGTGTTCTATTATAATTTTATCCTAATATTTATTTCTTGCGTGAAATATTTTTTTTTGTAACTAATAGAGCTGACTGATTATTATTATTATTATTGTCTAGTTTTTATTTCTCGCTGAACGCTAATAGGTAATTAAACATTGATTTGAAAAATATTGTTTAACCTATGTATTTTGTTAAAATAATAAATTTTGTCATGTTACCCATTATGGGGTGTGGCATTCTGCTTTATAATATATTGATTTTAAGAATTAAAAAATACGGCCACTAGAATAATCTCGCAATAAGTGACTATTATTTAGGCCAGTACAAAATTTGTATAATAATTATTATTGTTATAGATGATCTTAAGTTAAAAAATATTTAAATTTACGTAAATTTGAAACAATTGATAAATATATATTGTTAGAAATAGTATAAACCACATACAAAAAAAAGAACACTCTAATCCATTCTATCAAAGAGCAACTGATACACCGATACTGACGGTAATTCGATCACTGCTCAACAAACACTATCCCGTCTGCGGTACCACGTCTGGTCTTTAAACTAGTCGTTACATCACAATCAGACTCTATTTAGTTAAGAAGCTATTAATTACAATTTTGAACATAACAATATTAATCATCATAGAATGTTGTATAGCCATTTCCGGCCTTCTTAACTTTATTCGCTAACACGGCCTCTCCTGACGGATGAGCGTTCCCGATCATCAAGGTGGATACATGAGCTAAATCTCTCGATGCCTCAGTGTTACCGGCTAAACACAAAACAAATTATTACTGGTTCGCTAACATTCAGATTCCAAATCAGAGATCCTATTGCAAAACTGAAAACTTAACACGTCGTTTTAGGTCACGCTGCCCAATTCATTTACTGGAAAACACACATGACAGAGGCATACAACAGCTCTTCGGCAGAGGCATACAGTAGCATACCGAAACACCATGGCAGAGGCATCCAGTAGCATGTCATCTTCGGCAGAGGCATCACAGTAGCACATACCGGAACGCACATGACAGAGGCATACAGTAGCATGTCATCATCCACTCAAAGCCACTTTTGTTATAAAAGTTTTGTCGGCTCTTCAAAGTTTTTATAAGTCACCCTTGTGGATTTTCAACAATCCACTCGACCAGCTTGGCTATATTGTGGTCTCAACCTTCAGACGGTTCATTATTATACGCATTAACCGCTCTACCTAAAAATTAGAACATGGATTCAAGTATTATGTAATAATACGTATTACCAAATGAATCTAAACACTCCGGCATGCTTAAACTTGAAACAATTTGTTCCAGCGTCCATCACGCTGCACTTAGGCATTGAGACAAATATTTGACAAGCAAGTCTTCTCCGACTTCTCTGCTTGCAATGGTTAACATATTTCTGTTGCTCAATTGTTTGTCTGGTAAAAAATTCGGCTTCGCAACCCCACCGGGCACCAGCTGCCCTGTGCAACTTCTCTGCGGATAATCTAGCTTGCCACAACTAAAACATGCAACAAATTCACAATTTGACAAAACTGGCATGGTCGCCCCGAATACGGCCACAGCCCCATCAAAACCAAAAAGCCAAATTTTTAGCTCTGATCATGCTGATCTATACCTTGTATTTCAGGGACGGGAAACCGAACCGAACCAAAAACCGTTCCGAACCCACCTTTTTTGTGAATCTGAACCACAACCCGAGCCACTGTTAATTTGGTCAACATGAACCCGAACCGGAACTGAACCCACTATTTTCGGGTTCAAAAAACCTAGTTCACTGAACCAACATGTTTTAATACTTCTGTGACACATAGTTGCAAATAGGATTAGTTTTGTTCTGAAATAATTACCTATAAACAAAACCTACATTTTTAATATTTTTTATTTCATTATTTGAAAAGGAAGATTTATTAGAAAGCTAGTGAAAGATAATGAAAAAGCCCAAGCAGACATATTAAAATAAACCTAACTTACAAGTTTAGTTTTTAAAAATTATGGTGTCCAAAGATTTCCAAAAACTGCTAATATATTAAATTTTTGGGAGGAAGAAAAATTGTTAGACTGTGCGCAAATTGAGATAGCAGTTATAGCTGCACAAGTTAGTGTGGAACGAGCATTTTCTGCAGTGAAATTCTTTTTGCAACTTTAGCGAGTAAATATGTCTGAAGAAGTATCAGATATTTTGATTATCAGATTAAATGAAAATTTCTTTACAATATAAATTTATTGGTACGGGTGTTTTTATAGTACTTAAATAATTCTTTTTCTATTTTGGTTTTTTAATATGTACTTTATGAAACCCATTTGGATGTCATAATGTACTTCTTTATGGCATCCAAATGAGTTTCATAAAGTACATATTACACAACCGAAATTGAAATTCCTGGACATGAAATATCGTACATTTTTTTGAAAAAATGACCAAAATATAAAAAATAGAATAAAATACACGTTTCATAAGACATTTCAGCGCACTTGTCCCCTTAGAAAACTCGCGGCAAACCGCTCGTTTCTAAGAATGAGGCGTACGCTAAAATCATGTCTTATGAAACTTGTATCTTAATGTACTATTTTGTTATTCATTTATATTATAAAATAATATTATTTTGTTATTATTTAGCATATCGCCTTTTATTTACTATACTTACTCGTATGCTCAATTTTTTTAAATTTCAGATACATATCTTTTAATTTTTCGAACCCGGACCGAAACTGAACCGGTACCGAACCGCCTAAAAATATTTTTTCTGCACCCGAATGGAACCTGAACCCAATTTTATTTTCAATTCTGAACCTGAACCCATTTTTGTGCGGATTCCGATTCCAGCAATATTTTCATTTTAAGGAACGCTTAAAATTTAAGTTATATTGGTGCAACTGGCTATTAGTGCTTCCCACCGGTTGAGGCTGATTTTGGAGATCGAGGCGAAGTCAATAAATCTATTGTTTTAATTTGTAATGTAACAGTAAATAACTCATTTAAAATTTATTAGGTAGAAGGTTTTCGTCTGAAGAAGAGACTACAATTAATGATTATTTTGAAAGCATTCCAAAAAAAGATTGGATGGGAGCTTTTAAGAAGTGGAAGGAAAGAAAAGCGAATTTTATATTATTATTGAAGGGAACTATTTTACACATATTAGAAATAAAATTCTAAAAAATATGAACCATGTTTATTATTCCTAATAATTTCAGCGTGATTCTCGTATATCCTAAAATAAAACACCCAATTCAGGATATAAACGTTTTATTTCCCTTATGTACACTAGTAATCCTCTCCTCTGGAGACAACCTCCTTGCACGTGGGGCGCAAGAGAATAGTGTGCTCGAACTGAGCTGTGTAGCAACCCTTGATGTCACACAAGGGCGGGTACGCATCCACTACACCCTTGTCGCACAAGTCCTTGAGCGCCATTTGGTACTTCGTCGCTCCTGCGCGATCTAACCATCGCTTGCAGAAGGCCAAAGTACCGAATTGCTTGTTGATGGTGCCCAAAAGAGCCTTAGACGACTGTAACCTAAAGGGAAATAAATAGAATAGTTATGTCGAATTTTAATTAAAATTTCATCTGTTCACAATAAATCAGTCATAATAAGATTTTCTATACTATAAAAAACAACAATTATTTCTTAAATATTTATAAAATACTAATTAAAAAAACGCACACTTTGAATCAACCTCACCGCTGTGACGTCACATGTTTGAACGGTAAACCGCTGGGGAACCGATTCTACAGGATGGTGGCGGTTAGGGGTGAACATAGGGATTTAACATGGGATTTTAGTTTTTTGCAATTTCCTGCTCCCCTGATTATTTTACGGCAAAAACTGTAGAGTACAAAATTGTTCAGAATTAAAAATTGCATACAAAAATGTATTTACATTTATTATTATGTTTTTGATTTCTTCACAATTTTAAAAAGAGTAAGTCATGGCTATTGCTACAAATTAACAGAAATTTTGAAATTTCTTTTTAAAATTGTGAAGAAACCAAAAACAATAATAAATGTAAATACATTTTTGTATGCAATTTTTAATTCTGTAATTTTGTACTCTACAGTTTTTGCCGTAAAATAATCAGGAGAGCAGGAAATTGAAAAAAACTAAAATCCCATGTTAAATCCCTATGTTCACCCCTAACCGCCACTACCCTGTATATAATTCACTTGTTTCAGTGCATGACGTCATATTATTACCATGGTTTTGTTATGGGGATTTAATTTTCTATACCCTGTACCATTTAAGCCACTCAGTATTGCGGAGCATAGGGAATAGTTTTGACATCTCTGATCGGCTGAAATTGGAGACAAAAGATAAGTTTACCCAATGTAATTTCGGCTACTTTAGATTTGCGCTGTTGACAGTGCCATCTACTGAATGGCTTAAAAGGAACAGAGCACACTTTGGGATAAGGTGGAGAATGACATGACTTTGTCATGTTTGAAATTATGAAAATTTTATTTGCAATAATTTTGTTGTTCACCAATATTGTCGTGAAAAGTATGAAATATGGGGTGTATTTTTCTTTAGAAATACTTAAAACATAATTATTTAAAATGTACATTATATTTTTAGGAAATGGTTCTGTTGCGTTATATCCTAATTTTAGGTTTTTTAATACGAAAAATATTAAACTATTAACAAGACAAATTCTAGTTCATAAACTGTGCCATTCGCCTTTTAAATGAAAAAAACAAAATTATAACCAACATAAAGTCCTGTCATATTTCACCGTATTCCACTCTGTTTATGCCAACCTAGAAAAATAAATCCCTAAAATATGACGTCATTACCTGAGACTACATGTTTGAAGACAAGTCTCTGAAATGAATTAGAATCGATCCACAGAAGTTTAGTACCCATGTAGTATTTAAACAGTATGGTTTGCGATCCCCTTGTAGAAACATCAAAGATCAGTGACAAGTAACATATTGTTTTGATTTGTTGTGTGACACTACTTCACTTTTGTTTTCATGTAAATGTATTAAATAAATAGCGTGAGTTTATTTTAACATGGAACTTATAATATCCATATCCATGGTTACAAATTTGACAGCAAGAAAATGGCGCTAACGCGACCCGTTAGCATTTGACAGTTGGTGTGCCGGTTGTTGTTACAGGTTAAAATGAGTTCACGTTTAAATAGAAAATGTTTTGCTAAAGATGCACAACAGGGTATGGATCAAATAAAGAGAAATGTAGTCTTTTTAAGGTGCCAAAACGTGCTATTTTACAGCAGCCAGTTATGCTATAACCATAGAAATAGGTACTAAGATAAAGAAAATTCTGATTGAAAGATGTCAGTGTCAAGTGCATTTGACAATATGTTTCTGGAAAAATAGACACCTGTATGGAATTTGTACAAAATACTTACATAGAACTGACAAAAGATATAAGGTAATGTATTGAAATGTAGAATATTATGCGTTATACAGAATCTCTTTGAAATGACCGTCTTCGATATCTCCCTCGTCGTTAGAAATACAGCATAAATTTATTAACAGAATTTATTATACTCAAAGAGCAAAAAATTATTTTCACATATACAGAATGTTGCATTACGGTTCGGCGAAAGTTGTTTGACTTTTTTAAAATGGAACACCTATATATTTTCATATATTTTGAATTGTATTTTATTCACCTATACGCACGTATAAATTTTCTTTTAGTTTTCCTCGGCGTTACCAAGTTATTTCGTTTTTTACTTCCTTGTAGAAAAGGAAGTATTTTAATCGCGAAAAATTTCGGTTTTCAGATTTCAACGGAAATATCCATTTTGACCATCCCTGAATCCATTTTGACTAATTTCGTCGTGACGTACGTACGTATCTCGTATATCTCAAACGTTAAGCCGTAGAAAGTTGAAATTTTGTATTTAGGACTATTATGACATATAGTTGTGCACCTCCCTTTTTGGTCATTACATAATTTTTAGAAGTGGTACTTTACTTGAAGCCTATAATAGATATTAATGAAAAACTATTTTAAAATCAAAAAATTTTGAAATTTGGTATATAAGACTTTTATGTCAATGGGAATACCGTAGTAAATTTTCGTTAAAATAGGCTAACCGGAAGTGACATAATATTAGGTATTAATAGTTTTTCTTGCGAAAAATTCATATGAATTAATTATTATCTAATCGCACTTAGTTATTTGAAATTGAGTAAATTTGATTCGCTTTATGGAACATTCTGTATAATTATATATATTTTTAATTATATGAGAACATAGAGTATAGTTATAGTTGCACAGAAAAAATTTTTCTTAATTTTTACTATGAAAATAACTTTAGTACGCCTTTATAAAGCAATGCGTGTATTAGGTCTTTTTTAGATAAAAAATGGAATATTTTGGCAACGCCGAGGAAAACTAAAAAAACGTTATGTGCGTATAGGTGAATAAAATACAATTCAAAATATACGAAAATATATAGGATGTTCCATTTAAAAAAGAGAAACAATTCTCGCCGAGCCGTAATGCAACAGCCTATATATGTGAAAATAATTTTAGGGTGTGCTCCTTGAGTAGACGAATAAATTCTCTTAATAAATTAATGCTGTATTTCTAACGACAAGGGAGATATCGAACATGGTCATTTTAAAGACTCAGCTGTATATGAATAATTTAATATTTTGTGTAAATACCGGGTCGCAACAAATCTTGACCACTAGCGTATGTATGAACTAGCCCAGTTAGTTAGCCATTCTTCGTAATGCATTGGGATACATCGTGCACTCACCTGCAGATACTACACCGTAGACACGGTATTAGAACGTTAATGAAACATGGGGAATAATTTTGACATTTGGAATGTGGAATTTAATTCTAAGTTAATTAACAGCAGAGAAAAATAATTTACGTTATGACGCTAATACGTAATAATAGATTATTGATGAGAGGGATTGGGCAAACTATTGGTGTAAGCAAAAGAGCTGTACATGTATACAGATTATTAAAAAAGGAGCATTTCAAGACATTCCATTTTCAAAATCACCAAGGTCTACCCGAGAAGGTTAATGTTTGGGCTGGTATAATAGGAACCCACATTGTAGGACCGTTTTTTTTAATCAACGGTAATATTACGGCTCAAAATTATTTGGATCTACTACAAAATAAAAAATAAAGTGATACCTGCACTTGCAGTTTAAATATTGAAGACGCATGGTTTCAACATGATGGCGGCCTTGTGAACAATGCTCAAACTGTCAGAAATTTTTTAAATCGCACATTTCCACGTCGTTAGATTGGGCGTGGTGAAGAAGTAGAATGGCCTACTAGGTCATCCGATCTTACACCATTAGATTTCTTTTATAGGGGGTTTTAAAAACTTGCTCAATTTAGACAATGAAAAGTTTAAATTGAAAACGTCTCTAGAATTACATATTAGTAGGTAGTGTTCTTTATGTTGTTCAAGAGTTTTATAACTCATTGGGTCATTGTTTAGCCGTGAACGGAGGAATATTTGAAAATTTTTTATGTAGGAGATAAACCTTTTTTGTCCTTTTTGGGAAGATTATTATTTTTGATATTACCCAAAAAGGCCAGAAGAAGTTTATCTCCTAAATCATTCTCTAAAGGGAAGCAAAAGTCTACACATCAAATTAAAAATTGATTAAAATTATTGCCTATTTGGTCGTTATTTTGTTATTTATTTGTTATTTTATTATTTTCTTATAATTTTTTTATATAATAAAACAGTTAAATTTATTCCCTATGTTTCATTTTAAAAAGAACGCTTTGTTACACTGCCACAGAACAAGGAAGAATCAGAATGCAAACTCGATGTTGCCGCGTTTTATCTTTTTCTTTTTCAGCACACTTGCTTAGTGGCAGCCATGTTTTTATACTGTATCTGATTTAAGATTGCAGTGGTGCGAAGATAGGAGCAATTTGATTTTGTTTTCTGATTGGATAATACACCGATATTATCCAATCAAACAACAAGATCAAACTGCTCCGATTTTCACACCACTGCAATCTTAAACCAGATACAATATGGAGTATAGAGTAGAATATCCAGGTCCGCATTAAAAATTGTGTAAACGTCAGATCAAGTATGTACAGGTGTCTCATTTTCGATGTTTTTTTAAGGTATCTCGGGAAATATTAACGATAGATCAAAACCAATTGCACATTGCAGGGTCAACTTTTCGAGAAAAGTTTAATAGTCACCACAGGAATTTTCGATCTTCTTTTGTTTCTGAGCTACAGGCAAAAACTCGTTTTTCGCACATTTTGAAAATATATATCTTATTTATTACGATAGTTAGAGAAAATTGTTTTTACAAAAAATTTACCGTTTCTTAGACAGAATAAAATGGCGTAATTAGATTTTTTGAAAACCTAATAATTCTCGAGATATAACACAAACTTATGATTTTTTAAATGGGAACCTATGTTGAAAATAGATTAGTCTTTTTGCTTAATTTATAAGCTTTTCAATGATATATAACAAGTCTACATTCTTTTGTTTTAAATATTAATAAAAGACGAATTATTTTTTTTTTACTCATTTTTTCAATTTATTTACTTCAAAAGCATATTAAACCATCTTTTTCGAATTGTGTCAAAGCCAACTGTAACGTCGATAATTAGTAATTTAACTATCCCGAAAATAGTTGGTTAAGAATAATTTTGAGAACATATAATTGATAGATATTGAATCAAAATAAACAAATGATGATTTGTAATAATTTTTTTCACTTGTTTCTTAACAATTTCCAATATTTTCACCTCAATAAATTAATAATTCGCCTTTTATTAATGTTTAAAAGAAAAGTATGTAGACTTGTTATGTATCATTGAAAAGCTTACAAAATAAGCAAAAAGACGAGACTATTTTCAACATAGGTTCCCATTTAAAAAATCATAAGTTTGTATCTCGAGAATTATTAAGTTTTCAAAAAATCTAATTACACCATTTTATTCTATTTAAAAAACGGTAAAATTTTTGTAAAAAATTTTTTCTCTAACTCTCATAATAAATAAGATATGATACATTTTCAAAATGAACGAAAAACGAGTATTTGCCTGTAGCTCAGAAACAAAAGAAGATCGAAAATTCCTGTGGTGACTATTAAACTTTTCTCAAAAATTTGACCCTGCAATGTGCAAACGTTTTTGATCTATCGTTAATATTACCCGAGATACCTTAAAAAAACATCGAAAATGAGACACCTGTACTTCCATAATTTTTAATTTAAATATTTAACAGAAAAGTGAACAAGATTAAGATTTTAGTTGTAATTTTTAATTATCTTGAAGATTTAAATTGCTGCTTATGTTAGTTGCTTAGGAGCATTAATAATAGTAAAACTTTTGTTACAATTTACAATCGCAACAATTATTAAAATGCATAATTAGTGGTCTTTTATTAATAGACGTTTATACAACTATTATTTGATTTAAATGAAAAACATAAAAGGACAAATAAATATAGGAGAAATATATGGTGATGTAAACAGTTTTACTTTATTCTAGAAATTTCATTCGTGTATCCAAATTATAAGCTTTTTCGATTTAGGACATTTATAGTTTTTATTTATAAACTTCAAAGCATAAAATAATTGTAATATATAATAAAGTAACGTAGAAAATGTCAAATCACAATTATAAGCTTTGAAGCATTGTGTATGAATAAAAGAACACAAAAAATAGATCTCGCTCGACTATATAATTCACGCCGCCACTGGTCACCATACACTTCAAAAAAGAAAATGCACACCGCTGACTTTGCCTGCTACCTTAGATGCGCAAACTTATCCCACCAAGGTTTGCATTCTGTTTCTTTCTTGTTCTGTGACATTGCTGTCAAATTCGTAACCATGGCCATTCGCCTTGTTCTGTGCCAAGGATATGAATAATCCCATGTTTTGCGTTAAAATAAACTCACGGTATAAATGATAAAGAATTTCTGTTATAATTAATAATTATATTTTATAAAAATATTTGCAATTGATATGGAATCAAATTTACCAATTGTAAATTCGTTCGACTATGAAAAACAAAGAAATAAGTACGCTGACTATTGAATATACAAAAAAAAAAAAAAAACAAAACTTAAATTCAGCTGACAACACTGACTTAACGGAACGTAAACAAGTTCCCCTTGTCCCGCAAGACATACGTAACGGTAAATTGTGCTATCTTTTTCATACAGAGAAACTGTAGGTCGAGACTCGTTCGCAGCGGAAGGTAAACAGGTGACGTCAGTCATGGCGGAAGAAAAATTATCTATTTTTCTAATTTTTGTTTTCTCAAAAAAGAACAAGAATTATGTAAAATAAAAAAAATATGGAAAACTTTAATTTAAAAATACTATTTTCAAAAAGTGGAAAACCACCCCACAACAGATCACACAACTAGTTGTTGCACTTGATGTGTGCGCATGCCCGGTTTTTACTGCGAATTATTTTGTTGACGTTTAAGGCTTTCCCAAACAATAAGGAAATGTTCACA
The DNA here is from genome assembly GCA_963082715.1 of Harpalus rubripes. Classification (NCBI taxonomy): domain Eukaryota; kingdom Metazoa; phylum Arthropoda; class Insecta; order Coleoptera; family Carabidae; genus Harpalus; species Harpalus rubripes. Next base: position 32,087,779 of record OY720448.1, on the reverse strand, counting down.
GCGATAGAGAAACTTTCGCTTTTTCAAATAGTCAGTGACAAGCGATAGTTCCCAGATTGGCGCGAAATCATCGCGCAAACGTCTGCGAAACTGCGGCGATTTATTTAGTTTGCTGCATGCACGGTTTTTGTCGTTATCGCTGGTTATTCCTTAGTGATTTCATTATGACACTTAAGCAATTAATAAAAGTGCCTTTTCATCGTCTGATGTGGAGTACATTGTTCGCGTTGACTTGGGAGAGCTTTAAGAATAAGAATTGTTGAGGTTAACTCGTGCGTAACAAGAAAATTTTGGTTAAACTTTTGTGTTTTATCCGGTATTAATAAAGAAAAGAAGGTAATAAATTTTTCCGCGCTACATTTTTGTAACTAAATTCATTCGAGACATCTGGGGCACTTTCAGAATCGCAGTATCTTTATCTGAGCAAATATTGTCGGGGTAATGAAGTTATCCAGTGATTTCGAAGGATCAAATTTTCGAAGAACAATAATGTCGTAAAAACATGCAATTTATATTTTCTGATCTTCGTCTTGTACTTAAAACATATTCTCCATTACTACAAATTAATTTTCAGTATCATTCTCATTCGATTCATATGAATAGCTCATTTTTCTTACTTTGAAAATATTACAATATAAGTAGTGTGTTCAAAAAAAAAAAAAAAACCTAGCTCGGAGTAGGTTATGAATAGAGAAACGTATGTCCAGAGACAACTATCTAAATAGAAATTGGACAGACTTATGGGTGGCCTTGTAACAAAGTGCTTGGTAGTAAGGAGTTAACGAAGCATGGGGAAAATAATTCCTTGAAAATTTCTTCAGAGGGCAGCACTATCACAAAAATGACGAAGACTTAAAATAGCAGGCAATGCAAAAAAAAAAAATAAACGTCAAACTGAAAACTTAAGCTGACATGACATACATAATTTTTGTTCCCACATTATTTGAATTTTTATATGTTCAATGCACATTTGCACCGCTGACACTTAAATTTTAAGCTTGGCTTAAACCAAAAAATGCAAATTGAAATTTTGACGGCAATATTCATTTTCTCATTTGACATTTCGTTTCGATGCGTTAATGTTAATTTAAGGGACACTTATAATGTAAGTGATAGCTGTGCAATCGGGCCTAAAACATACAGATAACTAGTAAGGTGTCTTACGAACCTTAATTACTTTTTATATAATAATATTTATAAATTTTTCTTGTTTCTGTAGAATTTCATGGAGAGCAAATTCTTAATGCTTGCATATCGAATATCATGTTAAACATTCATCAAATGAACTTGATCATTTGCAATCCTTCGGAAGAATTCTATACAGGGTGTTTACGGTCTTTTTGTTTTATTTTTAATGGGTGATACTACAGGTCAAAAGAAGACGAAAAACATTAAAACACCTTAGTAAAATATTTATAATAAAAGAGATATGAATTTTTTAGTTTTTTATTTTTATGGAATTAAAACAGAACGATAAGCGCTTTTATAACAGATGTTCAAAGTTATCACCCTGCTGCTATTAGAATACTGATGGTACATTGTTCATCCTTTACACAATTAATAACAATAATCAATTAGAAACTGACGGTGCACAATTAAATAGTAACAAACTGTAACTGACAGATAAACAAATTAAAAAACAAAAGAGTGAAATTTGTCATTACACAGGTTACTACAACTGTTTTCAACATTAATTTATCTCCCCTTTATAAAAACTAAAAAAAATCGTATCTCTTTTATTATAAATATTTTACCAAGGTGTTTTAATGTTTTTCGCCTTCTTTTGACCTGTAGTATCACCCATTCAAAATATAACAAAAAGACCGTAAACACCCGTATAAGAAAAGAAAGAACAGAACAAACGCAAAAAGTACTAGAAATCCACAGTAGTATGAAAAAGCTGACAATATCGTTCATAAAGTTACGACTAAATGAGTTATTTGAAGAACTATGAAGATGGAGGTTGATATTCCTTAGCTCCCAATTTTCTTTTCTTTTTCACCTACGTACGTCTCGTTTCAACACCTCTTTAAATAAGATTTTGAAATTCTTTCAAAACAATAATACTAATATAACGATGTACATATCCGATTGTGTTGCTTACAAGTTTTAGTTTACACCACATACATTGATGTAAAAATACGGCTCAGATAAAATCTCGCGAAGAGGTGAGGAAATTGCAAAAAAAATATGCAAACTTTTATATACACATACATTTATGTCTTTACTATTTCTCAAAATAAATTAAAAAAAAACATAATTGAGAAATCAGTAAAAATTTAAAAGTAAACGATGTTGACATTAAATTTAGCATGCTAAAATTCATGGAGTGCAACCAGGGCCGTTCCTAGGCGTACTGTCGCCTGCGTGCAAATATATAATTCGCCGCTCCTAAGTGATAACTACACAACAATTCATAATTTTTACTATTTATAATACTTTATTCATACATACGAGGTGCTACCCAAAATATCCGAGAATTATTTTCAGGCGGTTGGTAAGGCGCTAATTTCGACTTGTCCCAATAAATGCTTTCACTAGACACCCTTTTTGGATCTATTGCCCAAGTGTCGTCCTTGGGGAAACATCTGACCGGTCAGTGTATTTTTTTTTTTTAATTTAAAGCGCTGACGTGTTCAACGATTTTTCAATGGCAGGCAGTAAAGTTTTCTTTCCTGGTAGAGAAAATCGCATTTCTTCAGAGGTCTTACAGGGAGGAAGCTTTGAGCCATGTAAGGGTATACGAGTTGGTTTTCTATTGTTAAAAGTGGTCGAATGTCAATTAAAGTGAAGATGAACCTCGATCGGGACATCCTACGACTTCCAGAACGTCCGAAAGGATTGAAAAAATTGTCATGCGATCATGTCTGATCGTCGTGCGTAGAACAATCGATGAGTTGGAGGAATTCATTGGAACATCTTGGAGTTTGTGCCAACGAATTTTGACTGAAAATTAGAATAAATTTGCTCTGCGACAGCACGTCCAACGACCAGAGAGCTAACCATTTGAGTGTGTCAGGATTTGAAAGAACATTCAGAAACCGATCTGGACTTTTTGTAAGCTCTCCCAAACATTGATGCTGATATTCTTAACAGAAAACAAAACAAGATGTTAACACGTTGCTTTTTAATGCCCGCCAGTAAAAAATCGCCGAATATGTCAAAGAGCACTCAGTTTTCTCAAGGATGACACTCGGGCAGAAAATAATTATTGGATATTTTGGGTAACATCTAGTAAACACAAAAAAATTAAAACCTTTTTTAAAATATTGCTACATTCTCGCACATATTGTAATCTGATACAATATTTACGTTATTTATTATAAATATTTTGTTATATCTATACGTTAAACGTAACGATGGCCGCCCCATCTTTTGGCCGCCTGCGTGCGGGGCAGGCATTGCACGCCCGCTAGGAACGGCCCTGAGTGTAAGCATATATGCTTTAAATAATCTAGAAAAGTCTATCACCTTGTGATTTTTGATAACTGAAACATATCATTATATACAATTTTGCGATTTTCTCCTCAATTATTAAATAAAAGTTTGTATTTAAATAGTCGTAATTTAAAAATTTGTACACTATACAGGGTGTAAATGAAATAAGTGCATTAAATTTAAACAGTAATGTAACTCGATGAGAGGAACAATATTTCTTAATAACTTTTTTTTCTAAGTCTTTTAGATTTTGAGTTAAAATTCTTTAAAGATTTGCTGCATATTTCGTTACCCGCTCATGGAGAACAAATGACTGTTGCCGTGTTCAAGTGGGATACAATCAGCTCAAAAATTGTCGGTTATCGGTTACACTTACAGTCACAGTAATTAATAAACGAATCAAGGGAAATAACATTATTATTAATTAATACGTAAGAGTACAATTTTTAAAATAAATAAATTTAAATTTTGGATAACAAAATTATAAAGTTGTGTTTTGAACCAGGGTTTTAATCACCTTTGAATAGTGTGAATAGAGGAAGACAAGGAGAGACGAGGAGCAAAAGCATAGTTGTTAGGTTATGAGATGATTATTTATCGTCGAGAAATCATAATAGTTTAAATACGTTATTCAAAAAATGTAAGTACAAACTTTTGTCCATTTAAAAGAGGTACATGAGTATCAATAATTAGTCGTCCATTTATTGTTCCCGCCCAAAACATTTTTTAATGAAAATTTTTACAGCATTTTCGTCTGTCAAGATGTGTATTGTGCATAATAAATACACCTTCCCAAGTAAATTCAGTCTCATGAATGAACATTATGAGCCATTCCCAAAATTGAAGTCTGTTATGTGCTGAAAACATTGAACTTTTTGCACATGGTATGGATATAACTGTTGCTTTTTTAAAAATTGTCATATGTGACACTCCGTAGTGTTATGTGATAAAGATGTACAAGATTAACAAATGTGCGAATATTAAGAACAGAATGATTTGGTGATGATTTGGAAACGCTCCATGTAAATGCGTTGGCAACTCCATGACACTGTCTTTATGAGAACCGTGATGTCAAGTAACATGTAGTACAGATACGAGTAAAAAATAAATAAATAAACCATAGGTAATTACAATGTACTCGCATTTTGACAGAATTTTACCTTATAAACAAGTTTATTACTAATGTCAAAATTTAATTGCAACAATTGACAGGACTGTCAATTGCTAGAACAAAATTTTTCATAGCTATTGCTGCTGCATTCAATTATTACAAAAATATTTGGAACGACTCGTCAATTTACGGGGTGGTAAAAATGCTAAAAAAAATATGCGATTTCGAGAAAAAGTTATTAAGAAATATTGTTGCTCTCGATGAGTTATACTACTGGTCAAATTTAATGCACTTATTTCATTTACACCCTGTATATTATAAATAAATATTCACAATACATATTAAGATGAGTTTATTCTTTTTCTTTCAAATATTAAAAAAAAAAACAGGGATAATATTTTAGAGATCTAGGTACCGTGGTTTAGTTAGTTGCATATGTTGATACATGGCGAACTTTATGACGATAAAAAAGCATTGAGTTTCCAATCTGTCTTTAGATAGTTGTCTCTGTGTATGTCTAAACATTATTCAATTCAAAAGTCAAATTCGCAAAATTGATCTTGAAATGCAAGGAGAAAAGATAACACACAGTATATTGTCATTCGTCGTTTTCTAATTTATATCCATTTCTAAAATGAGATTCAATAAAAGCCTTTGATTTCTTTAGATAACATTTTTGACAATATCTCGTGTCAAAATGACATTTAATTAAATACTTCTAAATTTACATACGTTTCTTTGTTCATAGCCTACTCCAAATTAGGATTTTTTTTGAACACTGTATTTATCAGGCTTTTCACTTAATCTGTCATTTGCAGTCAACATTTAGAACTCTATTATAACTTACTGTCATGATTTGGCGGTAAATAATACTCAGAGCCTAACTGCGCATGTCGGGCGACTTTTACCTTACTAAATGAGAAGGGTAAAAGTTGTCATCCAGACAATGGTACAGAACGCAAATTACTATTATCCAAGCAAATTGTCCGATAAAACAGAACGACTTTATTTACCGGAGCGATGTCTGGATAACAACCGTGCGTTGATTCTGAACGTACCATTGTGTCAACTTTATCTCTTGCTGGGTCGGCTATGTCAAGCGGTGACGTCATGGCACATTGCAAAATTCTGTGTCATTTTTCTCCCATTCTATTAATTTTTATAAAAATAAAAAATGCGGGTCTAATATTTTCAAATTTATATTAACATATGATGAGCCAGTGGGATAAACAATACCATTTTGTTTCTGCAGCCATCGTATTCACCAGACATGGTTCGAAGATGAAGAGAACATTAAAAAGACAGCGACAATAAAAAATATAAAAGCAAAACCGTTGAAGTCTTTAACACAAATGCATTCCACAAATGTTTTGCAGATTGGAAACAACGTTGGCACAATTGCATCATATCAAATGAGAAATACTTTGAAGGAGACAATATTAATATTGATGAACAAGTTTTACTTTTTGAAATAAATGAAAGTAAAGAACTCACCTTAGGGGCACATACTGCACATCAAAATTCTTCATATAATGCGAGCACTCCATGTCATCATGAACAAGCCCCCTTCCAGTAGATCCAAAAGTTTCAATTGCATAAAACTCATTTTCCTCCATAACCGTAGCTTCACCTCCTTTAACAATAGGCACAGTTTTTCCAGCATGGATCCTATACGGCGATATTGAGTGTCCGTTTAAATTTCTTATACTCTTCACCTGATACGTCTTGCCGTCAATTTCCACCTCATAAGATTCCATGACCTCTTGAATTGCTTCGCCAATATCGCATAACCTAACATCTATACCAGCAGTTCTTATGCCGGTGTTTGTTGCATCGCGAACGGCTTCAATAAGCTTGTCGTATTTTGGATTGAAAGTTAATGTGAAAGCGCAATCGATTATCCGACCGTTGATGTGAGTGCCGAAGTCGATTTTAGTAACATCATCGAACTCTAGAACGGTTTTGTCTCCTGCGTTTGGAGTATAATGCGCGGCGCAATGATTACGAGAACAGCCAGTTGGAAATGCAAGACCAGCTTGTAAACCATTCTCGTTTATTAGTTTACGAGCTACACCTTCGAGCTCTTCGCAAATTTCTATCATTGTCATTCCGGGTTTGATCCATTTTTGCATGTATTGACGAGTCTGGAAAGAATCACACCTTATTAATTGGATTTTGAGTGTAACAAGTTTACTAAACAGACCTAGCTCCACAATTAAAGTAGATTTTAGTCAGAAAATAGTTAATTATGTTTCAAGGCACTGAAGTTATACTTTTTATTACGAATAAGCAAAATAAACCATATGAGCGATAAAAAGGAACTTCAGTCCTGAGGTGCGTATTAAATTTTATTTGCAATCGAATAATTGTGAAAATGAAAGGAATATTTATTTTTATACGTTATGTGTACAAAGCAGATTGAGATACCCAGCAATGGGTAATAAGCCGTGATGATATATTTATTTATTTATTTATTTATATGTTTACATATCTGTCTGACACTTATCCTGTCTTATCTCGGAAATAGAAGTTATTGTAAACAACACACAAAATGATGTTTTATATCAAATATCGAACTTGTTCATCGTACTTATTTAGTTCGTATTTGCACACATTTTTTTGTCATTTTATGGACAAACTATTGTTTGTATAGAGAACGGGCACTCAGCTGTTTCTAATAACCTTCGAAACAGCTGATCTTGCTGTCCCGGCGTATAATTGACTTCATTGGCAAGTAAATGAGGCCGAGCATCTGAAATCAGTTTGTTGTCATATTATGTGAACAACAAATTTCTCTAATATTTCATTGTGCGAGTTTAATCAGTGGTTCTTACAATGTCTGTGTATTTCAAGAAGATATCACCTAATATGCAACTTCGCTATTTAGCTAAAATCAAGTTAATTGGTAATATTGACCTGTACGATTGTGATGAAAGTGAGTTTTCGTAGGATATCGGATTTTCCAAATATTTTTCCAATCGATATAATCAATTATCTTGTTACCAACGAAACTGTTTACACCCAATTAAACGCTTTCCGGAGTTACAGTGTATAAGTTTTATTAGAGTAGTTGACGATTAAGAAAATTGAAAGAAATGTATTAATTAAAGGATAGGGGAGTAATTTAATATGGACCCGTTTAGTGTGACGTCACGGAGGTTTCCAAACAAGAAAATGGCGTCTTCGTTGCTAAGGCGGTTGCTATACTAAACCAGCATTTGACGTTTGGTGCTCATAACCTATAAGTTTGTTTGGTATTGAAATGACTCACAAACACATTATAAAGTTTTGTTCTGTTGTAAATAAATACTAAACTGGCTAAGTTTATCCACGTATACTGCAGATTTGAGTCTTTTGGAAATTTAAAAAACTTACAAGTTCAACATTCGCTATAGTGATTGAAGTTTAGCTCCGAAACATCACCATGGTCAAGCAAATTTAAAATAAAACCTTAAAATATACACTGTACAACTTACAAGACGTAACAATTACTAATAACAATTATATATTTTTCATCTGTGCCCTTTAAAGAGCCTAAAATTTGAAGAGACTGAAATCTCTCACTAGTTTCACGGTCAATTTTAAATAACATAGCAACCAAGGCGGCAGCCATTTTCTTGTTTGGCAACCTGGCTAAACGGGTCCATTGAAATGAAGTGAAATATTCTATAGGGCGCGAACAGACACGTGACTCGAGCAACTGCGAGCAACCTTAAAGTGCTTTGAATCAGCTGATATGTGTGTGCGTCACTTTGACAAGAACAATGCCAATCTCATATAATGAAATAAACCTTTTAGTTTTTCCTCTTGTTGTTGCGGTGTCATTGGTCTCTAACAATTAAAATTTGTCTAAAATTATAAATAGTAGTCTACAAATTACTTTTTCGTGAATTTTTTCTTCTAAATAGGTATTATATTTTCAAAATATGCTTTAATAAAGGTATTCATTTTAATTTTTCGTTTAATAATGTAACTTCACACCGTACGGGGCAGCAAGATCAGCTGTTTCAAAGGTTCACGGAACCAGCTGAGTGCCCAAATTCGCGAATAAAATTAAGTCGTAGCCATCTAGTGGCAAAATAAGAACTATTTGTTGCCGTACTTCACTGAAAACGCTATTTGGGCTAGTGTTATTTTATTTGGTTATTGTTTGTGAACAGTAAGTCTTTGTTTTATTATTTCTATTTTACGTGTTCATTCACTACTTCAATACATAGGTATTGACGAAAATCAGATTTTTTGAAGACTACATTCCAGTTTAAATCTGTTTCATCCTTAACCTGTTTTACACTTTCCTATTTAATGACTGAAAGTTTCCTGATTTTTTCTTCATTTACTCTATTTTCTACTTAAGATTCTTTGAAGAATTATTGGAATTTAAAAATTTAAATAATTCTCTTTATGAGAGATGAAGATTATTTTCCAAGAACATTGTCATATTTATCTGCAAATAACAAATTTTGAAACGTCCATGCACAAAATTGAAATAATAACATTGAAACTTAATCCTCAAACTTATCAGTAAGTAAAATAAAACCTGCCTAAATATTTTAATAATAGAATAAAACACTCTTGAAAACTGTGTTTTTAACATGTAAACAAGTACGTTTGAAAATGACAGTACGACAATCATCCGACATCTTGGTTGATAACAGCGCCGCCACCGGTGATTTTATTCACGAATTATCTTACATGAACAATAAATTTCACAAGGTTGGTAACACTGCAGCCGATTTCTGAACTTTAAATGACAATTTTTGTGGACTTTGAGACGATTTCAAACAAAAATATTTTAATTTCGAACTGCTAAAATGTTTTTTACAATTTTCAGACAGTGCAACATATGCAATTTAAAAACAAGTTAATAATAGATTTGCATTTATTTTTCACCGTTTTAAATTTCCCTCCTAAACCTATAATTCTATTCATTAATCCTGAAAACAGTTTTTAAAAAATAATTTAAATTTTACATACACATTACATTACAGTAAAAACGAAAAATAATAAAATAAAATGATATGTCAACCGCACTGAACACACAAAACAGCTGATTCCGAACACTTCAAGATCGTTAGAGTTAAATGCCTGTTTGTACCCGTTGGGCCAGTTTTTTAATTACTGGTCAAAATTTTAACCATCAGTTAAATAAACAATATTGAATCGAATTATTGACAGCCATGATAAATCTGTCATTTGACAGTTCATTTCAATTTTGTTTTTTTAACACACTGTTAAAATCTTAACCAGTGATTGAAAAACCGGCCCTTTGACTACTATACTACAATAAACAAAAACATCAAAATATTTTGTTTGGATATACATACATCGGAACAGTTCATTAATTAAAAATATATTTTTTCTACAATTTTGCAGAAAATGTTTTCAAACTCAAAATTAGTGCGGAAAATAGCTCATTTCCGCACTAGTGAGAAAAATAATTATAAAATAAGGTTTTTGTTTTCTTGTTACGAAGTTCACTGAAAAACACCATGCTTAGCCACCCAAATAGTAGACGATGCCAAAAATTTAGAATACATTTCGTAATTTTTCTTATTTTTGTGGGCACTTGTTATATAAATAACGGTTCTCGTTGTAATATTCTCGAATAAATTTTAAATTCGTTTTCTTGTTCACAAATTTGAAATTATATTTCGGATATGACAATCGTATTCATAACAAACAGATCTTCTAAATAGTATATTTACTTTTAGAGTAAATTTTGCGTGCAGTTCTAAGAGATATCAAACATTTTGTATAATTTTTTATTTATCAACTTACTTGTCTGTGAGCTTCGGCTGCTAATCTAACTTCATTATAAATGTCATTATGCATTCTATCTAAAGCTTTCTTTTCTTCGGTGGTGAATCTATCTTTGGCAGTACGGTCATCCTTACCTACTCCATATTCTTGTATTTCTCCGATGGGGTACACTCCTATATAGAACGTTTTAACATGATATTAAAGTAAAAATTGGGATTTTCTCACCAGTGGGGAACAAATCGCTTATTGCTATCGACGGCGGATTAGTTTGTTCTTTCTTTTTGCCCTTGTTGCGATTACGTTTCTTTTTCTTAGTTTTCTCTTCAGAATCACCCTCTCCATTTTCTTTGTTATTTTCTACAGAAGCTTCAGTGATTTCTGCTTTAGTATCAACAGAATCTGTTATCGTATTTTCTGCAAATGGAAAGACATTTAGTATTCATAAACACGTGAGTTTCCAAAATAATACTCTACCTGTTTTCTTGTTCTTTTTCTTTTTTTTCTTCTTTTTAGCGGCTGTTGTTTCGCTATTTTCTTTTTCCACGTCTTCTAGTTCTGCATTTTCATCGTTTTCATCCTTCTTTTCGATGATTTTTTCCGTTTTAACTGCAGCCATTTTCCGCTTTCAACTGTTTTTTACTTTGGTTACTTTTAGGTTAAGTTGGTGTTTTATTTGCTTTATTGTTGTACGTATTTAGAATGAGTGGGTGTTACATATTTAATTAATAAAAACTACTTTTCAGAGTGTTACAAATTATTTATTTGTATTTTGAAATTTGTTTGTACAAAATAAATGAATAATATTGATGTATTGTTTTACTAAAAACTACAGTTTATACATTAATTTCAAAGAATTAACTTTGAAATAACATACCACACACTTGAAATTGTGATTGTTTATATTAATAATAAGTTTAAAAGTTCAAATCAATATATTCCATTTTGCTATTGGTATTACTGTAACATGTAGCAACCCTAATGCTCACTTCAAGTTAAAAAATTCCCGCTAATTTGAAGACCACCTGTTACATTTACATATTGTTTCTGCTGTTATAAACTGTTATAAAAGTGATATTATTGTGCAGTTTATATTTATAAATATAGAATGGAAGTGTCTACATTTGATGAAGATTCATTAGCCGACATTTTGCCTCTGTATTACAAAAGATTGTTTCCATTTCAACCATATTACAGATGGTTAAGTTATGGTAAATATATTAAACATTACATAAAAACAACTATCCTAACATAATCTGCATATAGGACGACGTAACTATCTCGAATATCGAGAAATATCGTTCACTTTAACGGGTGATATTTACATTCGATATCAATCTTTCACTGACAGACAAGATTTAATGGAAACCATTCAAAAAAGAAATCCAATAAAAATTGATATCGGAGCTATTTATAATTTAAAACCCAAAGAGCGTATACATAGTGGCCAATCTTTAACACCGAAAGAAAGAGAAATAGTTTTCGATATCGATATGACAGATTATGACGAGGTTCGTAATTGCTGTAGTGGGGCAGATGTCTGCACAAAATGTTGGAAGTTTATGGTTGTTGCTTGTAAGATTCTCGATGTTGCTTTGAGAGGTAGGAGAGTGATTTTGAAGTCAGATCAAAGTGTGCTAGTGTGTAATAGATGATTTTGGTTTTGAGCATATTTTATGGGTCTTTTCGGGAAGGAGAGGTATCCATTGTTGGGTTTGTGATGAATCTGCTCGAAAATTAGATGCTATAGGAAGGGGGGCTATCGCAGAATATTTAAATGTTGTTAAAGGTGGTGCTACACGAGCTAAAAAAGTTAGTTTACCGAGGGAGCAAATTCATCATTCTGTAGCGTAAGTTATTATCTTTTATATTAAATATTACCCTATTTCTATTTAAACAGTTAGAAAAATAAGCCAAATTCGAGCCTAATTAATTCTACCAAGGGCGAGGGTCATACTACAATTATTGGGAATAAAACATATGGTTCAATTTTTATGATTTTGTTTTAAATATGTTCGAATTAGTATCCTTCAACAATAATAATATATTTTTTATAGTCGAGTCAATGAAGCGGAAAAATCGTTAAAACTTCTAAACCCACAAAAAACCCGATTTTGATGATTTTTTTTTAAAATGTCATATTCAATTATTCCAAATCAGAAACGCCACTAGATAGACAATAAAAATTATCTAACTTTTTTGAAATATTTTTCTCGATTACTGAATGTTTAGAAATAATTTAAAAAAGAAATAAATCTACGAACTCCTCTTCACCATTATCTAGTAACCTATGAAAAAATTTGACAAAACAAAAGCACATCTAAGAAGGCCCTACAAAGACGCACAACATGTCCTATTGGGATTTTCAAGTATCAAGAGATGGCGCTGATCGCATTAAACAATGGTACACTTTTTGTTGACATCTGTCAGCGTGGCATTGCTGTCAATTGCGTTTCTTTAGTTTTCGTATTATTTTCTCATTTATTAGTATTTTTTATTTATAATTCAAGTATGTATAATAGAGTCTTTGTAGTCATATAGTTGCAGTTTCATGTAAATGTCAAATGTGTACCACTGCTTGTAGTTCTAATATTCCCCGCTAGTTAGAGTTTTCTTATTTGAAAATCCCAATATAATAATAATATACTTTTTTGATTCCAATAACCAAAGGCGAGGTTCAGCCATAGGCTGCTCTTCCACCCAACCTAACAATACAAAAATATGCCAAACTAAAACAATTTGAGATTGACAAACATACAAAAAAAAATCCAAAATATTTGAAGAAAAACGCAGGTCACAGAATTAAAGCAACAAACATTGAAATGTACATGAAGGTAATATTAACTAGATTGTAATAGTTTTAATCCGGGTTTTAAAAGAACTTATACACAATGATTTTAAATTACCAGGTATACTGTTATATAAAGTTGGCGCCAGAAGAAGTCATGTCTCTTGTAGTTTCCGATATCGCAATGATGGCTTTCGAAATCCGGACACCTGTATAAATAATTGAGCGCTCCAGCAACAATGTTTCTGATTTTAAAAAATAACATATAACAAGCATTTTTAAAAAAATTCATCATGTCGGAACTGTTTTCGTGGGTTTAGAAGTAAAAACCTTTATTGACTCGACTATACACTTCATCATTCTTTTCTTTCACTTCTTAAAAGCTCCGAAACAATCTTCTTTTGGAATCTTTTCAAAATAATCATTCACTCTCTGTAAATAGCCAAAAGTCGCATATTGCCAAATATTAGACCCCTATTTTATATTTTCGACGAAAAATTTTATACATGAGGTCCGAGAAATCGACGACGCGTGTCGTTCACCTATAACACCGAGAACATACGTTTCTAGAGCTTAGTGAGGCGGATGTATGACAAACGCACTGGGTATGACCTTCGTGTCACATCAATTCCAGCGCGAACATAGCGGAGGCGATAGGTCATTATAAAAAAATCTAATGTAGCCAGCACATTACCTTCCATCAGTTCACGGATCACCTTAACTACAGATAGGACAGTTAATGTATTTTTCGAAATACAAAATAGTGACATCTACAGATTGCTTCCATGAACTAACGCACACTGTGATGGCTTGGTCGGCTTGGTAGTTTGTGACATAGGAGACATGTCCTGTATAGATAAATTGAAATTTTGAATTTTTAAAATAAAAGATAAGAAAATTTAATATAAGAACATACATATATTTTAAATAATCACAAAACAACTATAAATTTATTTCTAAATCAATTTAAAATTACCTGTCAGATAGACATACACTTCTATTTTAATATTTGTTTATATGTAAGATAAAAGGATATTGGTAATGGTACATTTCATCATTAAATATAAAAGTAAACTTCCATTTGCTTCTTTGCACTGCACTTTATATCAAACATCACAACGAATGTTCATCAACTTATTGAATTTCAATTCCATATTACGTCAAAAAATAAACACAGTTTAAACACTTTAAAACTGGAGAAATCACGAAATAAACCACTACTGGTACTATAACTATAAACTATTACAAATTGAATTACCAAATAATAAAAGATGTTAAAGAGTATGTTAACTGACATGTATGATGACTTATGTGACTTTACAATTCAAAATATTCATATAATGCAAAATGTTTTGAACTCAAAGGTGACTAATCCATTTTCTTAAAATTTAAGCACTGTCGCGCCTCTACAGTTTGCTACCTGGAACTATGATAGTGTTTTGGCACATTCATTTAGCTGTCCTGTGCCTGCATCAGTTCTATGTATTTTGTATAAATGTCGTACACAAAGTTCCTTGCAAAAGATTCTATTCTTTGTACATTACCTTAAGGCAGTTGTATGTATTTTATACAAATTCCATACAGAAAGTTTCTAGCAAAATATCCTATATTTCCAGTAAAATTATAACACATACATACTGTCAACTGCACTGGCAACTTTCAATCAGAATTTTCTAAATATAGCAGCTGTTTCCAGAGTTATAGCATAGCTGGCTAATATATGATTTAAGTATAGAGTATAAAATATTCTTTAATATTTATAATAACATTAAATGTGAAAAAATTATATTTAACATCGTTTTTTCAAGAAAAACTGTTAAAATCTTCAAATGAGGGTACTTCCGGTTGACCAATTATAACCAAAATCGAATCAGCTCTTCACATGGATGTAACGAATAGGAATACTAAAGAATTATAATTTTTGGAATTGTAGTATTAGAGTTATCGCATTAGAAAATTTTGTCACACACACACATACAGACATCATCGTAAAAATAGTAAAATCGTATTCTAGGGACCCTAAAACGTGCTTATTCATCAAAAGCTCACCACCGATTTTTTTGACCAAATACAATACCTTCCTTACCTAAAGGTGACGGAAGGTAAAAAAGTCCATTTTTTTAAAGAATGCAGTAACAAAAATCTGATTTACACTATGACAAATGGTCAATCTAGTTACAAAATTTGGCGCTAAATTCTAATATAGTTACTTGAAATATTAACAGTCATGCATGTAATTACATTTGAATACAAAAATTAGGAATTTAGTAATGGTAATTTTTAAAATATTACAGCAAAATGAAGAAAAATGTCAAATTTACTTTTGAAATTAGTAATTTAAAATGAAAATTTGAATAAGATATAATTATTTAAAAGCATAATGAAAACACATATTTAAATTTATTGTATAAAACTGCATTTGAAAAAGTAATAGTTTTACAAAGATGATAATAATAATAATAAAAGAATTATCTTATACAATTAAAATGGATGTATTTAAAATTTCAAGAAACTAACAAAAGTTTGTAAATCAGTTAATTTCAATAATTTACAATTATCGTGATAACAGTAGAGAATGTAAAAAAGCGAAGCTTAAAACAACACATTAAATTGTTTGTCAACAGTTTTTAACAATTTGTTACATGAAAATCATCCTTGTGGCATAATCTCCATAATATTCTTCCGATAATTTTGAATACAAATCTTAGCGCATTCTTTTCTTCTTTGGTGATGAATAAAAGTCAGAAAATAAACGATTATATTCACCTTAATATTACTTATACATGATAAACATTGATATCCAATGTTTTTTTTTAAGCCGAAGACTTGGAAATACTATTCCTGTCTCTAGAACTCCACTGAGCACTTTAGGCAAACATTTTACAGTGCACCATTTAGCTGTAACTGTCTTCTGCCCATCCAACAATATTAGTTTCGTTACTTGTCACAATTTTTTAAAAAATATTTAGTCTTGTTGTTTTTTTGCAAATTTTTGTACATTCCGTTTTTTGACAATCAGAAAGTTTATGAAATCCAGAAAAATGAAAACAAGTGTCATGGCTATTGCTACTTATAAACCAAAATTTTGAAATTTCTTTTTACCTCCCGTCATAAAGTACGAGAGCTAATGTTATCGGCCCCAAAATGCCATGGTGAGTTTTCAGTAAATAAGCACGACTTAGGGTCCCCACAACACGTTTTTACTATTTTTACGATGTCTGTGTGTGTGTGTGTGTGTCGATTTTTTCCTCCACGATAACTCTTACAACAAACTTCCGAAAATTTCTATTTTCCGTATTTAAGCTTTCTACATTCATATAAAGAGTTGATTAGATTTTGTGTAAAATTGGACAACCGGATATGATACTTTACTTGAAGCTCATAACAGTTTTTAATGATAAATTATATTAAAATATAATCCAAAGCTTTTCAATTTGAGTATTTAAGACTTTCATATCAAGGGGAATAACATATTAGATTTTAGCTAAAATTAATAAACCGGAAGTGATACTGTACTTGAAGCTCTGAACAGATTTTCATAAAATATATATTATGATATATTCAAAAACTTTAAATTTAGTATTTAAGACTTTTATATGAAAAGGAACATATTAGATTTTGGCTAAAATTTATAAATCGGAAGTGACTTGACACCCTACAGTTTTTGTCATAAAATGAATAGGTGAGCAGGAGAACGCAAAAAACTAGAATCCCATGTTAAATCCCTATGTTCGCACCTGACCGTCAACACGATTCTATTTATATCCGAGAAACAAATCTTCAGTTGATGCTCTATTATTTCGATAATAGCTGTAGGAAGGACACCCTGATTGTTTTGGAGCTAAACAGAATTACTTTTTTGTTCAAATTCTTTATACTAGCGGTAACTTAATTTCAGATACTCCTAACTGTTAAAAATGATTACAAATTTTGTTTTCCACGGCCTATTTGATTTTCCGAATTTTCTTATTCTCAATCATTTTAGCGTGTCCTTCGTATATTATTTAGATTATTTAATTATTTTAGGCGTGCGTTGGTAATAGTAGAAAATTATTTTGAAGAAATCTGTCTTGTTGATCAAGACATTTTAGGTACTGAAGAACGATTAAACGAATTTTTAAAATTGCTGGACGTAGACGATCGAGATGATTTTAAAAAAGAAATGATACGTGAGGTCGATTCGAAAAAACGATGGAAAGCTTTTGTTAATCATTGGAAAAGCTTGAAAACTTCAGTAAGTACCTCATCCACATTCGAAAAATTCTGTTGTCGATTTTGCAAGCGAACATGTGTGCATGTGTTTCTTTTGAATGGGGTACGGTACTCATCTTTCAATTTATTTTTTTCTGAAAGATTTAATGGATTTTTTACATTTTTATTGCACCCTGACGTCATTTTTCATTGCGCCACGTAGTGAAATTCTTACGAATTAGAGATGAGGAAGCACAATGTTGTCAAGTAAAATGATTAAAAGAATAAGCATTTATTTTCGATAAAAAATTATTTAAACAACACAAAAACTTATATAATTTTGTTTTTAACTATAAAGAAATAATTAATAATGAAAAAAATATATTTAAAAGAGAAAACAACAATTTTATTCTTGTTTATTACTTTCCTAATATCAAACTGGCAACTATGCAATTATCTGTCACTTTATGTGGTGTTTATTTCACATCTTGTGGAACAAAAAAACACTTTTTCTGATTCCATCTCCTCTTTCTCTTGTTTTAAAATATTCATCACAGACTACGTTTATCTCGATAATTCAAGCGGCTTGAAGTATATTATGACTTGAAAAATCCTACTGGTTTATCTCAGCGGATTGAAAATAGGATTGAGTTATTTTCAATCTTCTTTAAATTCGTATCGACTAAAAAAAGATAGTTAAATACTCTATTATGCAGACAGACAGTGAGAGATATATGATCTAATTTCAGGCTGGATATATAACCCCAAAATCTAAAAATTGTCATGTTGTTCTTTGTCTTCTCTTTCTAAAACATTAAAAAATATTTGTTTCTTTATCACACATTATTTCGCTTTTCGACAATTGTACTAAGTTTTATGTCGCGGCTTCACTGTTTATTTCGACAGAAGTCAAGACGCTTCATAAGTCCAAGCCTGTTATTTTATAGGCTTGACTTGACATTTTCAAGCGGCATTAAAAATTAACCTCGATCGTTTATTTCGTAGATTGAAAATGGATTTACTAAATTCAAGCGGCTTCAAACGTCGATATAAACGTAGTCACAAATGCTTTGTGTGAATATATTTAAGAAAGTTAAGGTGAAATGATACCCCCGATTAATTTGTTTCTACGCCAAGGCGAGCGCTAGTGGGCACTGAGATGAATAACTATGGCTGAGTCGATAAAGTAGAAATTTTTGTACATTTACTAGGCTCCATCTATTCGATAATAGTCATACTTTGTTCCAAATCACAAACCCAAAAGTAAAAATATGTGGTGTGGCAATAATTTCAAATTTATTTACGAATGTAAAGATATTTTATTTATAAGAGATGAAATATTAGTATCATATTGCAATAATAACTTTTCGTGGAAAGAGTAATGATAGAATGAATAATAAATAAGAAATACCTATATAATATTATTCCGTAATTACATAATATTTTGTATTTACCGTCGGAAACTTTTATTATGAGCATATATTTATAGACTGTAGAGTAAATGTTACATTTTCACAATTATTAAAAAAATTAATAATAGGTGTACCGTGTACATCATAATATAAATAATTTTCGTATGATGTTAAATGTATTATCGTTTTCTTATAATATTTGGTTTGCAGTGAATGTCTTGTTTCAGTTCAGCGTAATTCACTATTCTTCGATATTGTAAAAAGCATGTTTTATAAGAAAGTTTTTAATATTTTTGAATGGTTTTTGACTCATATTGTTTTACTTTTTCGGGTATAGTTTATTATATGTATAGATCTAAATTCAATGTACATATTTCATGGGCTTTTGAAGCCTGTTAGCAGGTTTGCTTGCGCAATGAGTTTGCAGATCTAGTGTCACAAATCTCCATTTCAAATGAAATTTAATTTGGATTCTTGTATTTCAAGAAGTGAGTTTAAAACATATATAGATGGTAGAGTCACAATACCCAAATCTTTAAAATGATCTCTATATAATAGGCGACGCCTACCTTGTAACTTGTAATACCAAGATGAAAAATATGTTTTGTCCTTTTACTTTATAATAATAATAATAAATATTAATTTTAGAAACATAGCATAAATAGTTATAAGCTTCAAGAGAAAATATATTGAAAAAGAAAATCCAAAAGTCCGTAATTAGAATCAGAAAGCATACAATCACACAACACATCTAATGCCGCTTGCCTGCCCGCACCTAGCCGTTGCTCACATCGAGACCGTTGGAGATATAGGCTGTCTCAAGATATATGCACATTTGTACCTGCGCCCTTCCCATCGGGAGGCAGTTTAAATACATTAGAGAGGCAAAGAGTACTGGGACGTATTTATTTATTTTTTGAAGTAATCAAATATTAATTTTCATGAAGTCTATTTTGCGACATTTTTATTGTGTAGTTATAAAAATTTATTTAGTAACATTATTTCGACGAATAAAGCTAACAATTATTTAAAAAAATGCATTTATATATAAATTTTTAATCGATAAGAAAACTACGTATTTATAACAATTTATTGTCATTACAGTACCTATTAAAAATAATAATAATAATTTACATTAATAACAAAATTATTTACAATATTGTGAGAACTTAAATATTTATTTTCTATATCGATTATATGTTTTACACTGTTAGCCCAATTTTGAGGTGAATTTGCATTAATTTCATTTTTAATTAGGTTTATAACTGAAGTGCAGTCAATAGGGGAACTATTCTTCTTCCTAATTTCCGGTTTAATTTGACCACAAATGAGTTCAATCGGGTTGAAAATACAATAGTATGGCGGCAAGCGTAATACTGTATGCCCAAATTGATTAGCTAACGAATCACACACGTATTGTTTTTCAATCGTTTTCGCTTTAACCACTTCCATAAGTTGTTTTTTTGTATAAGTCTCTTCAAAATATAAATCATTTTGATATAGATATTCCTTTATATCTTCTTTTTTGGAGCTCATGTTAGGCACTTTAACTAACAAACGAGAATGATAACTAGCGTTATCCATAACAATAACACTGTTAGGGGGTAAATTTGGAATTAATTTATCCTTGAACCACTCTTCAAAAATTTCGGATGACATATTATCGTGGTAATCTAAATAGAATCCTTGACGTTACGTACAGACAGCATCATAGCTTCATTTACCCATCCCTGCTCACTTCCTGCATGGAGAATTATTATCCTTTTCTCTGGGAAACTGGTACATTTACGGCACAATTGGTACTACTATCTGTCCAACTCTTCCTTACAGTATCGTGGGAGTCGTACCATGTTAAAATATCGAAATCTAAACATCGATTTTTCTCAAACATCGATGTATCGTGCGCATCCCTAGTTGCACTATCCTGATCGTATGGTTTAGTTTGTGTTATATTCTTGCAATTATTGATACATTCATTATGAAATAAATAATTCTATTCCATACATAAACTCTTCTACCGTTATATTTAGGGTTTGTCTATTATCGAGTACAATATTGGTTTTTGTTTCCTGCTTTTACACATATTTTTGCTTATGTCTTTGGTCCGTTTTGTTTTATCTTATTATTCTATGCGCTCTCGTACTAGTCTTTTCTTGGTTTTTGTTGATTGTTATTAATTGATTAAAGAATTTTTGAAAAATGTAAAAATGGTTTTATAATGCTGTGTGCCAATGTGCAAAAGCATGGCCAAATTTGCTAACACTAGCGTCTCATTACTCTCATTATTATAATAAAAAAAAACTAACTAAACATTGGTTTATAATAGTATTGTAATTAGTCAATATAATATTTTGGAGATGGGATATGTGACGCTATCATGGTAGGACTGTGGAAGAAGACAGATAGACTGGGATGGAAAAAGGTTGTTATAGACCAGCGTCGTGATTATGTTGTGGCATGTGGCAAGACGACAGGTGGCTATAACTATCAATTTTCCTCTCACTCTACATATCCTTTCCTCAAATTTTTAATAATAATTATTTTCTCATAAACTACAAACATTTATTCGGTTGAAAAAAAATACGGGTATTTATTTTTTGTCTAGTATTATAATATTGTGTATGTTAAAATCAATTTTAGAAAAGTAGCATATAAAATTTCTATTTTATTTATTTATACAAGCTACAAAAGAAAATGTACTTTCGCCTGTGCAGCACAGCTGTACAGTCACACCCTTGACCCCTGCCCATAGATCCAAACACGTGCCCTGCTTATAGGACTGGGAGCAGGTAGCCTATCGTACGTCCCTGGCTCCCTGCTCTAGCCTTAGCCTTTCGCCGTACTCGTCCGTAGCTTTGCCTTAGAAATTCAATGCTGAGTATGAGACAGATGATTAGCACTTTCATTATTATTGCTATTATCATTAGAGAAATAATTACTTAATATCCAATATTAATTGAAACATAACGGGTGTCTACTTTTTTTCTCGAACAGGAAATTTAATGTTAAAATTAGTGCATGGATGAGTATCCAGTTTGTTGTTAAATTATTTCGTATGTGCAAGTTAGAAGTAAAAGAAAATATGCGAATTAAGGCAATTATTAGAGTACCATGACAAATAAGACAATAATATTTTTTTTTCTTTAAGCGTATTACTATATTCATATGCTACTGCACACACACTATAGAAGATATTCATTGTCATACTAGTACAAAAATGTTGTTATTATTGTACTAGTAAAAAAATGTTAGCGTGCGTGCTACGGCACAGCAACACAGATCATATTGAAAATTGTTATTTGCCAATTGTATCGTTTTTGGTTTGTAGTGTACTGTACACAGCCAGCTTTGGCTGAAATTGCAAATTCTACAATTAAAAAAATTTCAGAAAAATGTCAAAACTTATTTGAAACACTTGAAGAAAAATTAGTATATGTCATTCGGAGTAAAACGCGCTTTTTGTATTTACCCAGCTTGCCTGACCTTGGCACTTGGCTAGCGCCTCGGCCGCAATAAATTTTTTAAATTTTATTATTATTAGAGTAATAGGAAGATTTAATCTAGAAGTAAAAAATCTGATGTGGCCAGCACATTACCTTCCGTCAGTTCTATGCATTTTGTACAAATTTCATACGGAAAGTTCCTTGCTAAATTAAATATTCTATTTCTTGTACATTACCTTCCGGCAGTTGCATGTAATTTATGCAAATTTCATACAGAAAATTATTATTTTGTACAGTGTAATGTATCTGCAGAAATAAAGGATTTATTATTATTATTATTATTATTATTATTATTATTATTATTATTATTATTATTATTATTATTATTATTATTTCTTGTACATTACCTTAAAGCAGTTGTATGTATTTTATACAAATTCCATACAGAAAGCAAAAGATCCTATATTACCAGGAAAATTATAAGACAAACACACTATGACAATATCTCTTGACACTGACATCTTTCAATCAGAATTTTCTTAATATAGTAGCCAAAGTAGCTGTTTCCATAGCTATGGCTACTTTATGAAATTTAATTTCTTTATAATTTTTACCTTCCGTCACCTTTAGGTAAGGAAGGTATTGTCTTTGGGCAAAAAATTCGATGATGAGTTTTTAATCAATAAGCACGTTTTAGGTTCCTAGAATACGAATTTACTATTTTTACGATGATGTGTGTATGTGTGTGTGTGCGTGTGTGTGCGCGTGTGCGTGTGTGTAACAAAATTTTCGTCTGCGATAACTCTAATACTACAGTTACAAAAATTATAATTTTTTCGTATACTTCTTCGTTACATCCATATGAAGAGCTGATTAGATTTTGGTTACAATTGGTCAACCGGAAGGAAAGTGAAATTGACATAGTGTGTTTGTCTTATAGTTTTACTGGAAATATAGGATCTTTTGCTTTCTGTATGGAATTTGTATAAAATACATACAACTGCTTTAAGGTAATGTACAAGAAATAATAATAATAAATCTTTTATTTCTGCAGATACATTACACTGTATATAGAAAACGTCACAAAATAATAATTTTCTGTATGAAATTTGCATAAAATACATAGAACTGACGGAAGGTAATGTGCTGGCCACATCAGATTTTTTAACTCTATATCCATTTAATATTAAGTAAAAATGCAGCCAAATCGTATAGAGAATAAAATATTCTTTAATATTTATAATAACATCAAATGTGAAAAAATGATATTTAACATAGTTTTTTCAAGAAAAACTGTTAAAATCTTCAAATGATGGTACTTCCGGTTGACCAATTGTAACCAAAATCTAATCAGCTCTCCATATGAATGTAACGAAGAAGTATACGAAAAATTTTTAATTTTTGTAACTGTAGTATTAGAGTTATTGCAGACGAAAATTTTGTTACACACACACACACATCCACACACACACACACACACACACACACACACACACACACACACACATCCACACACAGACACACACGCGCACGCGCGCTCGTGCGCGCGCGCACACATACAGACATCATTGTAAAAATAGTAAATTCGTATTCTAGGGACCCTAAAACGTGCTTATTGATTAAACACTCATCATCGAATTTTTTGACCAAAGACAATACCTTCCTTCCTTAAAGGTGACGGAAGGTAAAAATTAATCACAAATTCTAATAATAACAATATCAAATGAAATATATGTCAGAAACATCAAACATATATTATTGTCTTATTTTTCAAGACACTTTGATAATTGCCTTAATTCGTGCATTTTCTTTTGCTTGTAACTCGTACATAAGAAACAAATTTGATAGTCAATAGTCATCGATGCACTTTTTCATTCTGAACATTTTTCTTCATTACACATTTTTTATAAAATTGATAGATAAAGCGATATCGCCAAATTAAAATTTTAACAAAAATAATACACTTCGTATATACTTGCTGTACGCATTTTTCCCTTAATTTTTTTGTTATTCCTTATTTTGTCGCCTACCCTGTTCTCCGACCCACAAGTCGTCATTATTGCTATATTTACAAAACAACTTTATTATTTAAATTTGCATTTTATCCACGAATAGATAGAACACAAAATTCGTAATCGAATAAGTTATTTTGACTTTCCTAACGTCCGATTTTTTTTGCAACATACAAGCGCTTGGCGCTCCCGATCCTACAGAATACCAGAATATTGTCATTCGCCTCTCGCCGTAACGTCACGAAGTAGGAAGTAAGCATAAACAAGCCAATACCTACAATAATTAATAAAAATTTATGTTTTAATGAAAATGATTATTGGGAACTATAATTTTTTTGTATTTTGTAGGAACAATGACAACATCAATTTCTTTTAAAATTTTAAAAAAATTACTTCGTATTTTTAAGTAAAATACCGGCGTATAAATTTAATATATAAAGCTAAATTATACGTATGTAGTTGTTATTCACTTAAATTTTTCAATTTTCCACGGAGTCACCGATTGCATTATAGTTTATCTATCCACCGCTAGGTCTACTCATAGCGCCACTGACTTGTACTTTACAAAAATACTTACCGAATTCAAATATGTTGACATATAACAAAAAAAAGGATTTTTAGTTGTCAAATCAATATCTATTGGATAAAAATTTTAACCAGTAGTTAAAAATTAACCACCTAGTTACAGAATAGGGCCCTTAGTTTGTGTATTTTTCTGATGTATGATTGGCTGGTAGTACAAATTTGGATAGTTCGAAAGGTTGCCGCTTGGTGGCTACGGGGTAATTTCAGTCGCGAATAGATGTACGTTGTCAAAGGAAAAATCTGTTATAAATTTTTTAAATGAATGTTTTATTTTAATAAGAATGATAAATGTTTCATACGTTTTCATGTAAAATAGAACTACATATTATAAATATATGGATTTTATTTTCACAAGTTATGAATAATATAAAATTATATTCTTTTCGCTTGGTACACTGATACAAAAATACAGTTGTGACGTCATATCGTTATTGGCGAAAAAATTCAAAGTGGGTGACGTCTGGCGGCAGATTTGTGAACTAGAGGAATAAGGAAACATTGATAGCATACATTGAAACGTATGTAATTTAAACAGGTTTAATTTATATTTGTTGTAAAAGAAAGTGAGATATATAGTGTATATTACATTTTCAGGTTTAAATAATGATCAGTAAATGCTAAAGATACTGCTCAGTGCTACAATGCAGTAATTGCAAGTCAAAAAGTATAAGTTTACACTATATCCCAAGTGACAAAATATGATCTTGAAATTTTCTTCCCTTATAGTTATGACGTCTCTAATCGGTTCTACTTTTCTCTTTTTTAAAACAGGAACCCAAAATTCTTATAATTTTATAGCCAAACTTTATCATCCTTTTTAATAAGTTTTCCCCTTACTTGTTCCAAATATGTACAACTTAATTTTTCTATTTCTGCTACTCTGTAATACACAAAACTATAAACAAATAAATTAATAGCATAATAATAATGATAACTTTTGTTGTAAAACAATAAATATAGTTTTGATTTTTACTATCCTGTTTATATACAACAAAACTGCAACAATATGTTTGCATTTGCCTCCCAGTTCTGCTCTACAACTAAATTTGTTTTCCAGTAATTTATATTCTCATTTAATAAAATTTCAATCATATGAGGATCTCCACTCAAATGACTGGTTTTTAAACAAGATCCCAGTATTATACCTGGTCCATAATCTTTTATTTCACTAAGCAATACATGTCCAGCCTTAAAAACTGCTTCGTCTTCTTTTAGGACGTGCAGAAGCAATGTATTCAAAAATATCACTTAACTTTATATAAATTTTCTCCTTATTAAAAACTTTGCACTATGAAATGCATATTGCCAGCAATAAGGAATGAGAGAACTCTCCTTATTCCTCCGCCATCTTGCTACCGTCCGGCCTGCCATCTATAGTTCAGTTTTTTCGCCAATAGTGCTAAACGTATTTATTAAAATTATGAATGAAAAGTTTAATGTTTTAAAAATATTTTGGTACAAAATCATTTAAAATTAGTCATATTTTCAAAATATGACAAAATATATGCAACTTTTTTTTTAGTACCGGACCACATTGTTGTACGATGTTGTAAAACTGAATGATTAAACGAACGTATTGTTATGTATCCGTAAGATCTTACCCAAAAAATGGTAAAATAATATACTGAAATATTGGTTTTGGGCGAATAAATGCTCTATGACTAGATTTCGAGTAGTTGTTGACACCTAATCTTCACCACAGTCCAGAAATTTATCTACATTTATTTTTTATTTTAGGGAAATTTGAAAAAAATGCGAAATTTAATAGAAGAAATACAACTTCACTATCTATATCCACGTTTGGATATCAATGTAACGAAAGGTATGAACCATTTATTGAAATCTCCATTTTGCGTGCATCCAAAAACTGGGAAAATATCTGTACCATTCAACCCAAAATCTGTGGAAAAGTTTAGCCCAGATACCGTTCCAACAGTTCAGTAAGTATAAAAATATTTTCACAATCACATACATTGCTTAATTTGCACTTGAAGTGGAAATTGTGCCGCTTAAATATATGTCAACTTTTTAGTAGTTTCTGAAATTTTGGTGAGACATCTTTGAGCAACTTAAGTAACATACCAACGGGCCTATTCTGGAGAGTAAAATTACTTTAAGAATGAGACACCGACGTCACGATAGCTGCGCGAAGTTAATGATGTGTAGATGACGTAGAGTCTCAATTTCAACTTATAGGTATAGGTACGTGTAAAAAATTAACTGATACACCACTGGAGGTATCTATAAGTTGAAATTGCGACCCTACGTTAGTGTTTCCCAATATTTATACAAATACGTACACTTTCCGAAGAAAAAAAATTTCGCGGCACCACGTACGTTAAGTAGAAAAAAATAAACTAAGTTGTAAATGAACGAAAAATAGTTTCAACAAAACTTTTAATTATAACGTTTAACATGAGTAAACAGCTTTTTTTCAAATAATCTGCCCCGTAACACTTTATGGGAACTATTAAAAAAAATACCACCAGCCTTATTCATAGTGCTTCTGTTCGAGTTTAAACCAGGTCTTTCTCAAGTCTAACTTGGACCGACCCAAACAGTTATTCATAGAGGCAGTTTGGCGGTAGTACCGGTTTAAACCTAGACTAAAATGTAGACCTGCTCGCATCCTAGTTTATTGCTGGGTTAAGTCAGATGACAGTAGTAAGAAAACAGAATTTTAGTGTGTTTAATGCAAATTAAATACATTGTTATTTACTATAATTATCTTGGTAAGTAGTACGTCAAATATTTTCATATTAATGTTCACAATATTTATCTGCCTTGACTTTGTAACTCATATTATTTCATTTTTAGGAAGTTCATATTTCGGGCAGAATTCTCAGTTCGTTCTCAAAATTTTTCAGTCTGATTCTTCATGTTAGTGAGAGGAAAATTCTAACTTTTGTAAGATTTCGCGGCACACTTTTGTGCCGTGGCTAGTGATGTGCAAATTTCGGATTTTTTTTTAAGTTTCACTGATAATTTTATTGAAAGTTTCACAAAATGTTTCACTATGAATTTCAATGAAAGTTTGATATAAAAACTTCATTGAAACATTCAATGAAAGTTTCATTTAAATTTCAAGAAACTTAACATTTGTCAGTTGAATTTGAAATATATTTGAAATTAACTAATTTGAAAAGAAAAAAGAAGCTTTAAAAATTATTATTCAAAATGTAAAAAATAAGTATTAAACTATTTAAAATAGAAAGTATCTTATTGTCTTTCGAATTTATGTCATTGAAATATCGTCAGATTCTACTTTTAATTTTCACCATACTTTAACTGTACTGAATCCTGAATTGTATATTCGAGAAATATACAAGAACGAATACAGCATGTAGATTAACCAAACATAACTTACGTAGAGAAGTGCAGGCGCATGCATGTCATTGCGCATGCGCAGTGTAGCTTATGAAAGTTTCATAAAATTTAAGGCTTGAAACTTTCATTTTTGAAATTTTTCAATTGAAACTTTCAATATGAAACTTTCAAATGGCACATCACTATCCGTCGCACACACTTTGAGAAACACTGCCCCATGTCACGTACACGTCATGAACTTCGCGCAACTGTTATGACGTCAGTGTCCCACTCTAATTTTACTCTAACTCAGTAGTTAATTTTTAACGATTGGTTAAAATTTTATCCAATAGATATTGATTAGACTACTAAAAACCCATTTTTATATTACATAAACATACTTGATTGGTTAAATTTTATAACCAGTTGTAAAAATTAACCACTGAGTTACATAATAGGCCCGTAAAGTTGGTAGAATGTTTAATAATTATATTGGTTGCATTTATTAAATCAAACTGGTATTAAACAACCTCAAATGCAACTCCACTAAAAAAAAAAACAAATGTCAAATAGTTAAATTCAAACATCAATTCAAAGTAATGTTTACAGCGCCTCTGTTGGAAAAAATACAGCTATCATAATGCGCATGCGAATTCATTCCCTACTTGATGAGAAAGCTTGTTTTGCAAGGTTTAAACCTAAGTGTAATTCGAACCCGAAAGCAATAGTTATCGCCTATTTTGATTTTTTAATACATGACATTATTTTTAAATTTAAATATATTAATTAACTGACTTGGTTTTACATGTGACAAACATATGTTTTGCCGTGTATACCGTGTGGGGTAAGGGGAACTTGTTTGCTTGATAATTATTTCTAATTATTTTATTGACAGATATTAACTGTCACCTTGACATTTCGCATCCTATTGCAGTAAAACAACAACACTAGCGCTATTTGCGGCTTTTAGTAAGCAAAAGTGACGTCAAGGTGTAGAAAAGTCGATTTGATTAATATTATTTTTTAAATATTTCCATAAGAAATGTCGACTTCTATAACAGTATTTATCTTATTATAAGTTATATATTGCAAACAAATAAGAATTTTATTAATAATATTTAACATACGGTAAATACATCAATGTGCCGGATCAAAATTTTAATTGTAAATGGCTACATGAAAATGTCTCTGTTTAGTTTACAATTTTTATGCCAGCATGAAACTATGCTGGGTTCAAATTTTATTATGAATATACCTAATTATAAATTATTTAAATGTGAAAGTATTCTTCTAATAAAAATATTGTTTAGATTACTGGCAAATGAAATAAACGCGTATGATGCGAAAACTAAAGAAAGCGGTACAGAAGAAGATAAAGGAACGATAAAAGATTATAAGAAGACAAGCATGTTGAAATATTGTGTAGTTTTTGAAGAATTTGTGAGGAAAATGGAGAGCGAATGGAAAGGAAAAAAAATTGAAACAAGTGGTGAGATATCATACATTTTCTTTTTAAAGTATATTTATTAATTATTAATGAATTTATGTTACAGATAAAGCATTGGATTTTTAATATTTTGTAATATAATGTATAATGCAAGTTTATTTTGTATTTGTATTTAATAAAAGTTTTCATATTTATACTTTTATTACTGATTATTTGTTTGTATGTAATCTTTTATACATAAACAACAGGATAACTAATATAAACGCACAGATTTGATTCTATTGGCCAGAAATATGAAAGCTGAGAATCTTGCCTATAATTCCACAGCGCCCGGCCTTGAGAGTATCCATTTTCCATACTCATTGGAAATGGTGGAACTCTCATGAAAAAATATTGTTTCAATACTTAATATAATAAATTTTCTTGCTCGGTTATTCGGGGCTATTCTGTAACTCAATCATTATCGAGGTAATGATCGATTGCGATTCAAATTGGGATTCTGTAAGTTACTTGAACATTAAAATTGGTTAATGATAGTCGGTAACACACTGAAATTTATCGATCAGTAATATGCTGTCGTTATCATATTAATGATCGATAACAAATATCAAAATCAGATAAAAGTAGCAGTTAGAATATTATATCACCAGTACTTCAATGCAATATACATAATTGATATTGGATATACAAGTAAACATTTTATATTATAATATAATTCGTACTATTTACATTTTTATGTTATTTATAGATTTAGGTTATGTATTCAGAACAAGGCACTAAGAAATGCAAGTGACCCTTTCTCCTTAAGCGATGAAAATTTTAAACAAATAGTAATCAGAGAACTCGCCCAGTATTTAATCATAACACTCAACCCTCATCTGCGAAATGGTAGAAATGACATCCGGGGGCCGGGCCACTGCTAGAAACCGCGAGGCCCAGAGCAATTATGATGACATTCAAGGCCCCTTCGAAACTATATATTTATAGTTTCCAACACAATTGCTAATTATTAAAATATTGAAATTTCCTTTGTAGGATTTATTCTTGTAATCAATAAAATATTCTTTGTTGTAATCAATAATTTTACAGTTATAGTTTTCAATATGACAATGCCAGAGAAATATGCGTGTGGAAGGATATTTCTTTTACTTTTTTCTACCAAATATTAATAGTACGTCAGGGGAATATCAGTGTAAAAGAAAGATACATATGTATAATCAATCAGCTTTCAAAATGCCACCGTAGTTTCAAACAAATAAAAAAATATATGATAGTAAATCATAATTATTCTTTGCAAAATACTACATAATTTTTTTGTTGGATTAATTTGTGCAATGAGTTTTCTTAAGCAATAATCAAAATATCATTTGTTGTAATCAATAAAAAATAATAGTATTAAGGGGCTCAAAAGAACAATGTGCCTATATAATTATTCAAAACTAAAAAAATATTTTACATTACTCTTTCTTATATTAGGTAGTTTTTCTTTTTTGGAAAATTTTAGGTATACTATTATTCACGAAAGATGACTATTCAAGGTCATTTATTCGAAGAAAGAATACACATCACTTTATAGCAATAGCTTAGCAACATTTTGTATTAGAAAGAGAAGGATTATTTGACCTACGTCTGTTCAATTTATGTGGTGTGACAGATATACGTAAATAGTGGCATTACTTTCTAACACACTATAAATAATAATGACATATATCGTAGAATTACAGATACCTAATTATCTACTACACTGCCCTCTGTTCTAATATTTACCCAGTGGCGTTGACGTTTAAATCAAATTATTATTTCTTGGTTTATAAGTTAAGTCTATGTTTTTGTATTTTGCAAAAACATAAGTGAACAGCATAAATCTTTCAGAAAAGCATTATTTAGAAAGAAACATAATTTTATAATGAATTACTCTTTTTCTCAGTTAAAATGTGTCCATAAATATTTCATGTTGCACGCCTATGCAAACGAAATCCAATGAAGTTATCTGCAAGTAATATTATATCAGACGGCTCACAAATACTTGGTCTGGTGTTATATTTACTACATGGATATTTTCATATATAGATATACAACGTTGTTGGAGAATCGCAACTGGACCACTGTGTGGAGCGTGCGCTCCCCTGTTATCAACGTAGCAATCACGGTGAGTGAGAGGCGAGGTTGGAGAATCGCAACTGGACCACTGTGTGGAGCGTGCGCTCCCCTGTTATCCTGCCTACACTGGCCGTTTATTTATAATTTATCGGAATACGCCGCTGTTGGAGAATCGCAACTGGACCACTGTGTGGAGCGTGCGCTCCCCTGTTATCAACGGCGCAACCGTACGGAAAGTGAGTGACGAGGTTGGAGAATCGCAACTGGACCACTGTGTGGAGCGTGCGCTCCCCTGTTATCCTTTCACCACTAGCCGTGCAATGGGTTAAATAATATCCCAGGGCTGCAGGTGAGAGCTTAGCCAACACCTTACAACAGTGATGCACAAACTCCGGCCCGTTTACTAATTCTATCCGGCCCGCGTACAAATCAATTGATTATGATTTATATATATTTAAAAAAAAATGAAAATAAAATTGAAAATAAACATAAATCAAATGCATAAATTTATATGACACTTTAATTTTATTGATTTAATTTATTTATTCTGGTAATACATAATATAAATATTTTTGTCTTCGAAATGCTTACGAGTACCATCTATTCCGCTACCCCCGTAAGCAACAGCGGCCGGGTATTCGTTCTTGCTTTACGAATCACGCACGGTTCGGTGCGGCGTACTGGCGTAGTAGTGCTTACATGAATTCCAGAAATCGAATTAATGACGAAAATTTAAATGATATCTTGCAGTTGGCTACAACCTCCTTAGCACCTGATATTAGCCAAATGGTTACTGGTATTCAATGTTATACTTCGCATTCTTCAACGAGCCAAAGTTAGTTAATATCTCTTCAATCATTTGTTTTTATTATATCTAAGAAATTGTGATTTTTATAGTTAAAATTTTATTTGCTGTTTGTTATATTTATAGCAAAATATATAATGATATTTATTTTTATTCGGTTATTGTATTATACACATACACAGTCAATAAAAAATATATAAAGTAATTCATTTTTTATTCCATCCAAACCTAAATTCCTGGTCGAAACCAAGATGCCTTTCCGAGTGCCGTGCACCCAGTTTTAAACACATAGGCGCCACCCCTAAAGATTGAGGGTGGAAAGGATGGAAGATTAGATGTCCATACGTGAAACTGTAACAGACAGAAATTTCTGAGAAAAACATCTTAATGATATGCGCTTCATTCGTTGATGTCCCGATGTAGTGGGGAAGTTTCTGCATATGCAAATTGCATGTTGAACGGAGACAGCTTATAATTGTTGACCCTGATTCGTTCGAACTCATCTCATGTAGCCACCCTTGCTTCCCTGTGCCTGTTTGTGGAGAGAATTCTTGCCTGTTGATTTGCTAATTAGTTGCATTCAAAAAGTCACATATGCCCTATATGTTAGACAAAGACACAAAGATCTGTATTCTGCGTAAAAGACAAAGATGCTACGAGGTAGTGGTGATTTCACCCCCTACTTAAACAAAGATACCTTTAAATCTCGGACTGGTGAGTGGGACAGAGATGGCCTACGAGAGTGCTGCTTTCAACCCCCACTTCATAATGTTCATTTAATTCTTGTTTTACCTAAAGTGAAAATATTTACGCAAAATAAAAATGTTTAAATAAATATGAAATGTTTATCGACATCAATGAGGAGCCTCTTAAATATTTCGTTGATTATTTTGTTTATTGTTCATGTTTTACCTAGTAATTCATAGGTTCATAGGTGTCAATTTTCCCTGTCAGGGCCGGCTTCGAAATAAACTTGTGGAATTTATTTAGTATCACACTGTTATATTGTTTCTCATGCTACTACAATGGTAAATTAATTAGTTAATGTTAGTTGGTCATATTAGTTGGTTATTAATTGTCAAACATTCTAAATATTATTGTAAATTCTTATATTCATTCGAACTGTAGACATTCTCACGCTACAATCTCATGCCTGGCCTGTCTTAAGTTTCACAACCCTCAGACCTATGGAAATTTATTACCCTCTTGAGTTGGCCGGCAAATATTCTTGGCACCATTCTAAAAGCTGGATTTATAATGACGCAACGTAAGAGGTAACGCGAACACATTAGGTAAGGTAAAAAGATGATCATGTGCTACAGCTATGGATGATTTATATTGAAGTAAAGTAAGCAGTAACGTAACAGCCGCAACGCAAGACTTGCCCAACTTTCATCTTTCTGCGTTGCTTTACCTAAACTTCTCTACCGCTGGCCAATCAGAAGTCAGCATTTTAAATATTGCGCTGAGAATGAGGGCGTGATCCATTTTACCGATATTCGCTACCGACTCATCTGTCAGAATTGTTTGTTTGACATATATATGAATAGGAAAATAATTCAAGTTGTCGAAATAAATAAAATTTTATATGATAAATCGTCTAAAGATTTCATAAACAATAATAAAAAATCAATAAGTATGGGAAGAAATTGCTAACGCTGTAATACATTTAGTAATGTAGACATCGGAGAAAAATCCTGTTCTTCTATGCCTCCATTAGAAATACAATTATTATAGACAAAATCTTTCGATGTTAATATTAGTGTGATGAATGTGTGCATGCTACTAAAAGTGTAAATAAACGTCATTTTACAAATATTGTGTCATTTTCTATATGCTCAACAAAAACCTATTAAAAGCTTATAAGATTGCCAGTTAGTGCCGAAGCTCAGGCAAAATATATCGAAGATGAACGAAAAATGCCGAAATTTTTGCATATTATTCTGATTGGTTAGCAGTAAATCTTTCCGGGTTTAATATAAATCAGCTAGTTCGCTTGCTTTACTTTCTACTTTACTGCAACTGCG
Source organism: Harpalus rubripes (assembly GCA_963082715.1). Taxonomy (NCBI): domain Eukaryota; kingdom Metazoa; phylum Arthropoda; class Insecta; order Coleoptera; family Carabidae; genus Harpalus; species Harpalus rubripes. The sequence goes on along the minus strand of OY720448.1, from coordinate 32,053,357 downwards.
TTACGTTTTGCGTTACTTCATTATAAATCCAGCTTAATCGCTTACACGTGCGTTATGTTTTTGTCTCCATGTAGAAAACTGGTACTAAAATTTTTAAATAATACCTAAATAAATATGTCATCGTCATTAAAGAAATCTGCGTATACAGCAGCTTGGCCCACCCAGCTATAGTACTATGCCGTATTTATTTGTTTATTTATTTATACAAACCGTATGTCGTCGCGTTTCAATACAACGCCATAATTAAAGAATTGAAAAACATATTAGTAAAAATATGGGTGCGAAATGCGTAAAATTTTCAAATAAATGACAAAGAAAATGATTGTAGTTATAGAATACAAAAAATGAGACAATCGATAACTTGATCATTAAAAACAATTGTCATTAATTTAACGATCAATAACAGATAATGATAAAGTTACAGAATAGCACCGATTATTAATGGTAGAAAGTTGCACAAGAAAAAAAGATTTATGGGCCCATTGTAACGAAAATTGAATAATTTTGAATAATCTGGCCGCGTTTTATAAAAAGGCGAATTTTACATTCTGGTTACGACTTATATGTACATATTTACAATAATTGACAATAAATTATAGTCAGACTTGAACTCAATTTATAAGAAATACCACCTGTTATTAAGTACAGTTTTCCCTGTATTATTTATCATATTTACTAATTGTATCTATATATTATCATAAAGGACCTTGGAAAAATTCAAATAAAAATAAATTACCGTGTTATTGTATATAACACGAAAAAGATTATTTTATTTATTATTTTCAACTTCGTTTCCATATAGAAAACTTGAAAAATGAACTCAAAATTAGTCCTTCTCTTCATTACAATATTTCTTGTAAGTTACGTTACAAGTAAATGTAGAGAAGGCCAAGACGAAACATTTTGCCAGATGGCAAAATGTATTAGTGAAGAATCTTGCCCAGATGGACAACATTTAGTATTGTATGATCCTAAAAACTGCATTTGCTGCAATCGCTGTGAAGACAATCATGGTAAGAATCGGAATTTTTATAAATGTACTGTTTAAATAAGTAAATAATGTATTATCACGCTTTCTTTCATTGTAGGGTGTTCAGGATATAAAAAATAATGTAGAGGGCGTGTACCAGAAGTTTTCTCATGGACACGTACAGCTGTAGAAGAGAGTGCCATAAATAATTTTAAAAAATATTTCTCATTATGTTTTGGTTGTAGTAATAATCTGTTCATGTCTTAAAAATTATGAATTAAAATGTTGACTATGAAAACAAAATAAAATAATTATGTTATAAATATTATGGGTACGATCCGAATCGCGTAATCATATTTACAACGCTCCCAGTTTGCATTGTGAGGTGTATGACGTCAGAGGTGACGTTTACATTTCAGGCTAACAGTGCTCACGCCTACGAGGATAGACAGTGGGCAGTGTAAGTGCTATAAACACTCTTGATGTTTTTTTACGCCATTGCTTGCTGAAACGAAAGTGTTTGTTAAGATGGACGTTGTTAACGTAGTATTGGCGACTAAAATTAACGTGAATCCCTCAAGCGGACGATATTTGCAACTCTTGAAAATGGTATTCTGTTATTCAACTTTACAGTAAATATATATGTATAGTGCATAGGGTTCATTGCCGGTTTCTTGTTTGTCTTTTTGTTTTAAAGTACATATAAATTACTTTGCAATATGAGCAAATAACGAGAAAATATTAACAACGTCAATTGCTGCGTGTATGGCTGTCATTCTCGGGGTAATAAGAAATTATCTGTCCCAAAAATTGGTGAGAGGAAGAGTGACATCCAAAATAATTTGGTAAAATGGAGTCTATCGACAAAAGAGAGGGCTGGATTAGGAAAATACGAACTGGAAAACAAGTGACGAATCATAAGAGGATAACAAAAATGAAAATCATGGTATTATTTCCTGACCAATTCATGAGTAAAATATTACACTTTTCACTTTATGTGTAGCATTCAATATATTTCTTATATTTGTAAATAAAACAATTTGAAAGACATTTGACATTAGTTCCATTTTAATTTTCTTAACTAAGTTAAGTGAATACCTGTTTATTTAACATCCATGAATAATATATGGTACTATTTTACTATCTTGTACAAAATATTAAGACAGCTGTAATGTGTTTGCATTGGCCACTATGGCCAGCTATACAAGAGCATTTTGTAAATAATCAATTGTAAATGTAAAGTTCTTCTAATCTCATGAGGATGTGACGTTAGAGCACTTGTTTAAACACAGCCTAAATTGTTTTTAGTCTGTAGCACTATGTTCAATAACGCCACATAAAAATAACCCATGATTAAACAATTCTCCCCCTTTTATAAAACTTCGAAAAACATTTATTGCCTCCAAATAAGTAAACATTTCCTTAGAAATAAGTCTAAGATAACTTTCTTCGAATGTCATATAATTTAAGTACGTACACAAAATTATTACTAACAGTATATATAAAAAGTTTAATGAAATAATTCAAAACGAATGTTGGTTACACAATGTTTCTGTATGCGATCTTGTAGCACAATACCATTTTCAGAGCACGTGTATGCTACAACACTAGCGCCGCCATCGGTAGTTTTAGTCGCCAATAGGTTCTGTTTTTAGAGGAAACTAATGAATTAATCAACTTAAACGAAGAATCAATAAACATTTCTGCTGAATCACCATAATCGCTCTCACAAATGATGGAAACTGTTTCCATCAGAACTATTTTTTCTTGGTTAATCATTGCGCAGAGATTTATATACACGCTGTCAAATAAGAAGCAAGAGCGCTTGCGAACGGTCCGAATCGTTATGGCCATCGACCTTCTAAACTATAGACCCAGCACAGCCTATTTTGCCTATGCTACAAAAATGTTCCAAGATAACGGTGCAGAAACATATCTCTATCCTTCAACAGAACGGAAGTCATGTGTAAAAGTATACTGCGCATGCGTTGCGTACTATCGTGTATCGTTCTCTTTCATGCGTAAAACCGTATACAGGGTGGTGACTTGAACGACGCAGCATAGGGATTTCAATGATAAAATCTTAATGTGCAGTTATTTGCTCCCTTAATTATTTTAGAGTAAAATTGTATTGAGATTTTTGTTACAGAAAAAAATATTGCATCCAAATGTGCTAAAACCGTAAAAATAGTCGAAAACAATAACATTTTTGCAAAAATCAATGGGCACGTTCAACACGGTCACAGCGCTGCCAGCGTAAAGTAACCGCGATGCAAACAGCGCTGGCTGCAACGTTGAACGGACATATAGTAACCATAGCAACCTAACGACAACAAATCCAAAGTGTTAGTTTGATCAAAATTTTGGTTAATGTGTGTGCTATACATTATTTGTCAAAGTAAGTACTTCAATACATTATTTCTTATAACGATTGCTATTAAATATTGTCTTTTTTTATTTATTAATGTAAGTTTTTCAGGATGGATATTCAAGATATCATAAATGAACTAGAAGATATGGGGAATTTGAATATAATTGGAATAGCAGTAAATGAACTGGCTGGTAATAATATATATTTTAAATTTATTAAAACTTACAAAACAATGAACAAGTGTTTAAAAACTACGTTCAGGTACATAGGTCGAGTAATCTCTTAATTATATTCAAAATGGACATATTTTAGAAAATCATGTACTACAACATGAGGTGGATGGTAATATACATCTCCGAAATGAAAATTATTATGAAGAAACGATTCTAAATTATTCTCCAGATGATTTTTATGATCACTTTAGAATGAGCAGAGGAACATTCCAGGTAAGAAATATATTAATTCTATAGCATCCGCAGAATTACTTCAGATGTTTATATGTAAATACTTACTGGTGATAGCAATAGTAAAATATTTAATGTAAACTTATACAATAAATACATTCAAAACTATATACATCTCTAATATTATACCTAAAACACCTTATATGCGGATACAGAATTACTTATGGTTTAATGAATATTAATTTTTTTTCTTACAATGTAGTTACTCCTTGAAAAGTTGAGAAGAAATATTCAAACAGAACATACTATCCCATTAGAAAAAAAATACTTTTTTCCATTTGGTTACTTGCCAAACAAGAATCATCTCTAGCGACAGGCGATAGGTTCAACTTGGCAAAAAGCAGTGCTCCTTTCGTATTCTATGAAATAATGGAACATGTTTCAAATTTTCGAAATGAGTACATTCAATGGCCAAGTGATACGAAACGAAAAATTATATCACATGAATTCGAACTAAAATGTGGTTAGTATATTTTTATATAAATGCAATTAGAAATATATTGAGTTGTCTTAGAGACAGTTTAAAAGAAAATATTATTTTGTTTCTTTTACTATCCACAATCACACTTTACAAATTTATCTCATCCATTTTTGCACACTATTTTCACAATATTCATATTTTAATTGATACATTCTTATGCCCATGCTTCGTAATGATCTGCATTATTTTTCTTCTTCCAAATGTACTTATTTATAACAAATTATTTCTTCCTATTTAGTTTTCACTTGTACACATCTTTCATAAACATTATCTAGACACGTTACATTTTTGATCAAATATATTTTCAAAATTGTTTCATTTAGGTATAGCTGGTATTGTAGGTGCCATTGATGGCTGTCATGTTGAAATTAAGGCACCAGTATATAACCCGGTAGATTTCTACAATAGAAATAATTATCATTCGGTAATTCTACAAGGAACTTATGACAATAATATGTTATTTACTGACATATTCGTTGGATGCCCGGGTAATTAATATTATACTCGTAATTTCCAATAATTTATTTTATGGTCCATCCTACTTATGTTTAAATGTTTTACATTAATCCAGGTTGAATGCATGACGCTAGAGTATACCAACTTAGCCCACTATATGAACGCCTAGCTAACAACTTAAATCCACTACTCTGTTACTCAGCATCTTCTTGGCGATGCGGCTTATCCCCTATCCATGTTCCTTATGAAACCTTATCGAGATAATGGCCATCTTAATAATATACAAATATTATTTAATACCAGACTGAGTCGCGCAAGATCGACAATTGAAAGAGCCTTCGGACAGTTGAAAGGAAAATTTAGAAAATTAAAATATTTGGACATGGCACGTGATGACAAGATACCAGTTGTGGTCACAGCTGCTTGTGTTATCCATAATTTTATTCTTTTACATGAAAAGGGTGTAGTCATTAATATTGAAGAAGATTTTGAGCATGATGATGATGTTCAAAATAATGATGACGACAATCGAGGAGGCAAAGCTGCGGAAGAAAAACGGAACAATATATGGCTCGACACCTGCTATAAAACAAAAAAATAAATATATTAATTCTACATCTAAGAAATAAAACAATCATTTTGTTAAATAAAATGTTTAATTATCTTTTTTTTTCAAACCATAAGTCGAAACACAAAGACATTTATGATAGTTAATTCTTGTTCTTGTTATTTTTAATAGTTTTATTTTTGTTTTGCCATACGACATATATATATATATATATATATATATATATCTTTATTTTGTGATTTCAGAGCTTCTTCTAGAAGCTTAATACGCTTTAAATTTATTTCGTTTGCTAATTTCATTTCGGCATGTATGCCTTTAAGTATATTAACTTTTTCTTTTTCCAAATCTAATAATTTTTTCTTGAACGCATTCGCGAAGTCGAAACACAAAGACATTTATGATAGTTAATTCTTGTTCTTGTTATTTTTAATATTGTTTTATTTTTGTTTTGCCATACGACATATATATATATATATATATATATATATATATATATATATATATATATATATATATATATATCTTTATTTTGTGATTTCAGAGCTTCTTCTAGAAGCTTAATACGCTTTAAATTTATTTCGTTTGCTAATTTCATTTCGGCATGTATGCCTTTAAGTATATTAACTTTTTCTTTTTCCAAATCTAATAATTTTTTCTTGAACGCATTCGCGTCTGTTGTTCGTTTTCTTTTTGGACATATTAGTGGTTGGGGATGGGTTCCGACGGTTTGTTCTTGGTTGGGCATTATGTCAGGATTAGGATTTGATGGACACTGGAAAAGAGGATTAATCAAAATAATACGGAGATATAAATATTACTAGTTAAAATAGTTACCTCAATGGGATTACAGGTAGATAGGGTAGGAGGAAGATTAATTGTTTTGTCATCTACTAAATTATTTAAAAAATTAAAAAACTCCCAAGTAATTGTGCCCCTACCCGTAGATTTTTTATTTAGTTTTATGTTCTTGAACGTTCCTTTTAAATTTCTCATTTTTCTATCCAAAATCTCATTAGAAACCACGTAATTATGCGTTAAAAATTCTTTCCTAATTTCATCCCATAACTCATTTTTTTAATTTTGGGATCACGGAATTTCGTATAATGTATCTCATATTGGGACAAAAGAAGTTGCGAAGATTTATTATCCCAAACGAAAGAATCCTCTGGAACGTATTTTTGTGTAAGTATTTATGAAGATAACTTAAAATTAATTATTGCTGAATAAATCCAATTTAAAGTATAAATTAACTTGTTTGTAAATATAGGAAGTATTTACAATTAATGGACCTCTCCAATTTAAAGAGATAGAAGATATGCGCAATGGGGATCTGCGCATAGTAAGAACAACTGAGATCTATGACGTTTGATTCTAAAAAAATTAGACGTAAAATGTAAGATAACTTTAAAAAATCTTATCGAAATAAGTTACAAAAGCTTTTATTGAAGGTAAAATGTCTAACGATGGAAATTTTCACTGAGAATACAGGTATTTTAATGACTGCAATATTTTTGACGTTTCGTTTGACAGTCCAACTGGCAGTTGTTCGCGCCATTTTCTTACTATTTGCAGCGATAGAAAGAGATAGCCCTTAAATTGGAAAGGTCCATTATTAACCTTGAGTTTTGATTTTTTATAATTAATAATGAAACAAAATATTACTAATTTTTCACTGTAACTGAATGAAACATAAATATCCAATTTCTCAAATTTAGCAATAGCACAGCTGTTCTAAATACCTTTTGTTTGATCTGGGATTAATTGGGTCTGGGTTTCGGGAGGGTTCTCGATTAAATCGGTATCGGTACTATTATTAACTAAAATCAGTAGTCATATAAATTTATAAAATCAACGAATCTAGAAATAGTAGAATTTTAATAAAAACATACCTTGAATGCCAATCCCTAACCTGCTAAAATATGTGGCAGCATATTCTGCATCTAAATATAAAATTAATTATGAATTTATTATAATATGTATGTATATGTATAATAAGTATTACATTCTTGCCATTTTATATGCGCAGATGATTTTCTGGCGCATCTGTTACCGTAATTTCGTAATTCATATATTGGTAAGTCATACTTGTCATGTTCACAACCGCCATTTTGATTTCTGACTGACAGCGCTGTCGGTATTCAGCGTAAGTAGATTCCGCTGGGCCGCTGCGACAGCGATGTGAAACAGCGCTGGAAGTAGCGTACCGTTCAATGCACAAAGCGCTGTGCGGTGTTGAACGCGCCCATTAATGCCATGGAACAAAAATTTAAACAAAAGCGCAAACATCTGTCATATATTCTTCACGTTTAAACGAACCTTAAAAAATCTTAAATTTCGTTCTCGTCAAACTACGTTGTTGTAATCAACTATTACATTGTTGTCATCAACTACAATAAAAATGTTTTCATTTTCTTCGTTTTGAGAATAAGATTAAACGTCAAGAATCTATGACAGATGTTTGCGCTTTTTGTTTAAATTTTTGTTCCATGGCATCAACGATTTTTGTAAAAATGTTATTTTTTCGACTATTTTTACGGTTCCGGAAATTGAAAAATTATAAACAATATCATGTTCTGATGCAATATTATTTTCTGTAGCGAAAACCTAAATACAATATTGCTCTAAAATTATTAAGGGAGCAAATAACCGCACATTATGATTTTACCATTGAAAGCCTTATGCTGCGTCGTCCAAGTCACCACCCTGTATATCTTTCTCTATCACAAAACAGTACATTTTCAGCTATAATATCCCGAGGGCATTGATAATTACGAAATAATTTTATCACAGTTACCGAAAGCGCGTTGCTTGGTAACCGCCCGACGCCGAAGGCGGACGGATGTTACCTAAAAGCAACGTGCTTGAGGAAGTTGTGATAAAATTATAAGTATTTATCAATGATCGAGGGGTATTCGGTGAGAAAATTTTTTGCAATTTTGATTATTAAATTTTCAAATAGTTTGTATTTAGCAAAATTTTTATAATTATAAAATCACCCAATAGATGTCAGTAGTAGCTATGAATAAGTTTAACGTCAACTGTGTAACGTTAATAAGATTGACATTGACACGAGAAGACAAGACACTTCCAGTTTTATTATACAAACGTTTAATAGTAATAATTTTATTAATTAAACCGTTATTTTCACTGAAATACCGTGAAAATGACATTTTCAAATTAAAACAATTAATCTTTAATTATCTGTCAAAAAGTGTTTGTTACTTAGCAACTTAGTGACAGAAGTGATAATTGTCCTAGGGTAATTATCAGTGTAAGTTTGCTTCGATTGGTTACTTTCGCACACGTGATCAAAAATACAGGGATTCAATTGGATAATTTTTTAACCAAAAAATTTTCATGTAAACATCCGCACGTTTCGCATCCACACCATTCTTATTTCATGTTCAGGTTTTGTTGGTTTGAGTTGTTTGTTCATTGTGCTATAAGAATGTGTTATTTGCTAGTTGAGAGAAGGTGTATTTAGGACGTAATCATGGGAGAGCGTTCTATTTTATATTAAATAAAATAATTGTTTTTTCTATAAAAAAATTCATAAATCGAAATTTGTTATTTTTCATTTTACTGCGCCTTCATAACTTCCGTTCTGTTGAAGGATGGAAATATAAATACTGCACCGTTATCTTGGAACAAGGATGTTGCAAGTGCACTGCATCTATAGTTTGAAAGGTTGATGGTCATATGCTTAGCGAGTTTAATGCCGAACGCTACAGATCGCTTTGATGTCAATGCTGACCGCAATCGAGGGCTCTGAGTGCTCAAAATGGTAATGCCGAACGTACTCACAGTCATCAGCGCGCTCAATCAATTCGGACCAGCTGTGAGCGGTCAGAGCACTGTAAGCTATGGTACCTTAGATAAGAAAGCGAAAATATACGTAAATTAATTTTTATTCTTTGAAAACCTCTCAACAGGATTAAATCCCAATTACATAGAACCACCGGGACCGACCAGATGAGTAAGTTCAAGATTATTTAAAAAAATAATAATTAGTCCGCAAACTACAAGCGATTGAAGTATGACGTATCGTGTCCTAAGAAATTTGATTGGTTGCCTGATATTAAAAGCAAGACGCACACGTCTTCTGCGCCCTCCCATCGTGAAACCATCAATGGACAAAAACTAGAGCCACCCGCCGCTATAGTTTGTATCAGTATTGTCAAACAATGGCTAAACTGTTTCAATGTTCTACAATTTATTAGGAAAAATTCTGATGTGGCCAGCAAATAATCTCCCGTCAATGCTATGTTTAAAATAGCAATGAGCTTGCGATTGATCGTTTGTAAACAAAATCTAATTTCTCGTTCTGTAACACGAGGGGGGGTCTTCTACGAAAATATGACTGCTACTACTGCTTCTTATTGTTTACTACTGATGCTTATTGCTTCTTGCTCCCAATTGTTTACTGATGCTTACTCCAACGATGATACACTAACTCTTACTGACTGGTGATAAGGAACTTCTTGAGAAGGACGAACACACATACACTTACATTTTACACTGATGAACACTTACATTACGATTTACGGACATGGACACTCTTTATGATCATTTGCAGATCCATTTCATTGCGGTTGTCGTCATATACTGAGTTCATGTCCTGTTCATCAGCTACTTCGCTGTGTTCTTCCTCAGTCTCACAACTCTCTGTTTTCTCCGGCATTATCCATTTTTCCTTCCTGTACGCCCTTGTCACTCGCTGTGACGGCTATTGTCAGACTTCCTGGTCGTGGTATGTCTACCACCGCAAAACGATCCTCTATTGCCAGCAAGGACTTAATTTCTTCTAAACTGATTCTCCCTACTGGCAACTCGTGCACTCCATGCCTTGGAGACAACGAATCTAACGGCGCCTGCGGTGCGTAAACCTGGTGCGTCCATGCTGGACCATAAAAACTTGGCGTACAAGCAGGAAAAAATGATGGTGGTAATATGGTGCGTCCTGCATAGGTTATTTCTAACCAACGCACCATATCTGTGTCAGTGGTAGGCCGCTTATACAATGGAACTGCAAAATACAATTCCCTTGCCTTACCACTGAGCCTAAACACTATTGCACTGCCGAGAAAAACTTCATCCCAGCCGTATCTTCTGCTGGCTGCTACCATGTTGTGGATATATTCTTCCACGCTGCTATCACCAGAGAACGTATCCATTGCAAGCAATACCTCAAGCATGTCTGGTGATGGCTGATACGGCCTGGGTTGCTGTATCATCGCTGGCGTCGTGGTCGCAAATGTGTACATACTGTACACCAAGTACTCTCTCCTCGGTCACAAACTAACAATACTGAAACTTATGTAGGAACTTTTCGGATGAATAAGAGTAAAACATTACTCTCATTATCCTACCCGTTGACTGCGCCACTGTAAACACGAGGCGGGTGCGCTAGAGATGACTGACTGCTACTACTTCTTACTCCTGTTGCTTACTGTTTCTTCTACTGCTTACTAATTCTTCTTACTCCAACGATGATACACTTTTCACTTACTGATTGGTGATAAGGAAGAGCACACACACTTTTACACTTTAACTTTACACTGATGAATACTACGGACATGGACAATACTTGTGTTTTAATAACTAATAACTTTATTTACAATTAAACTAAACCTAACATGTTACATTCTGTAACCCAGCGGGCGGGCGTCGCCCCAGAACTAAAACACTACATGTTCAAAAACAAAACACGTCTGCCCGACGCGACAAACTAATTTCGACTCTTCCATGTTTATCCCATGACTAACTAAACTCGACTCTTACATGTTTATCCCATGATATTAGATAGTCAAATACCAAATTTGATAAGTTTTGGATCATGTTTTAATATATATTTTCAAGAAAATCTATTTATAGCTTTCTGTAAAGTACTACTTCCGGTTTATTAATCTTAGAAAAAATCTAATACATCGTTCTCATTAGGTAGTATAAAAGTCTTAAATACCAAATTTGAAAAGTTTTGGATTGTATCACTATATTTTTCACGAAAATATGTTCAGAACTTCAAATAAAGTATCACTTTCGGTTTATATATATATATATATATATATATATATATATATATATATATATATATATATATATATATATATACAGGGTGTTAATACTAAGTCGTTACACCCGAAAATGGTAGATAGAACTCATTAAAACAAACAACTTTTATTAGCTCAAATTTTTTATTTGGAGCCCCAGTTCATAGTTATTGGCGTTCTCTTGTTTTTCGAAAAATCGTCATAACTTCCTTATTTTAAGGAATATTTAAAAAATACAAAAACTTTCAGCATTTGCTTTCGGATCTCTGAAACACTTGTATTTACAATTATTTTCTATTTCATCAAATAATAAAATGGCGACCAATCAAAAATTTCAAAACAAGATATTTTGAAAACCACCCCACCGATTTTCGAAAATAAAACATTTTTAAAATCCATAAACTTTCTATTACAATATTTGTCTGAAACATTTTTTTCTAGCTGTCCAAAAAAAAGTTTTTATTCAAATTGAATTGGCTTTGTACACAGATGTCGGTAATGATGATGACATGTCTGTACCGTACGGGCGTTTACCAGGCGTCACCTCAGGGGCACTCATTGCTGGCGTGGAGAGTGCACCACAGGAGTCAATTTTGTGCCATTCAAAATTCGTAATATTTGGCGTCGATCGTATCTCACTTGTTACCTGTAAAAATTTTAAGTTACAAAGAGGTGGGCGCGGACCGTGATTTTATTGGGTAACGATGGGTCACGACGTGACCCGCGTGATCGTGAATATAATTTAAATTTTGCGTCGTGATGGACGTGAGCGTGAGGCACTAAAAAATTATCGTGCGTGATCAGGCGTGATTCAAATTTTATCGGGCGTGAGTTACAAGTTTTCTTCTATTTTTATTAAGAAAATTGTCTTAATTTCCATATTTCACTTTACATTCTTATTATTAGTATGTCCAAATATGTCATTAACAGTATTTTTCTGCATACAATAGTGTTATTGTTGTACCCAGAATTGTATACGCAGTTGCTCCGATTTCACTAAAGATATACATATCTTTAAGCCCGTTTGACACGATCATAATTTTACTAACAAATTTGTTACCAAATTTATAATGATAATTGTGATGGAATTAGAACATCCTATTTGTCCATGAATATTTGTTTCCAGTAAAACCAATTTGTTACCTAACTTATTACCAATTTGGTAACAACGTACGACTGTGTTAAATAGGCTTAAATGTACATAGGTACAATTACGTGACACGAACGTGACCCGCCGGGCGTAATAAGGCGTGAGTGCCAAAATAAATTCGTGAGCGTGAGCGATCCTTGTACAACAAAATTAAATGCGTTTGTAAAACTACCTTTCCAATATTGACTCCAACACGTGTATAATTGGTTATCCTTTAATGTATTTAGCATATCTATGGCTTTCTTATATCCTCAGTAATATGTCACAAGTTGACATTTAGTTTAGAAATGTCTGTGCTTTGTATAGGTAATAGTATTCAAATAAATTCATTCTCAAATATTAACAATATTATTTTAGTGCATTATTTGTTATTGTTATTATCTTATACTTCTTCTAAATCTGTAAACTATTATGATATTTGCAAAAACCATAGCGGATATAGAATTTATTTAGAATTAGACGAATATGGAATTTTAGAAGCAGCTAATTTGACACAAAGAAACGGAAGTAAAGAAGAATGTTATTTAGAAATAGTGACATGTCCTTCCTGTATTATTTCTTTAAATATTAGGTAGGTACCTCAGACACAGCATTTAAAGAAAGAAAAAAACAAGTTATCTCTCTCATTTGCATTGACAAGAAGTGTGTGAGATAAGGAAGGATATAACACGCTTGTCTTTCAAAAATTCATATAGGCGGTGTGCATTGTCGGTAATTCATTTCCTTATTTATTTGTAATAAATGTGATATTATATTATAAAAGAATATTAAATTATCACACTGTGAATTTATAAAGGTAATAAAAATTAATTAATTTAAGAGATACACAATTATTATTAAGACATACATTTAGAGGTTATGTAGAATATATGACATGGGTTGTTATTATCACATCCAATTTAATATCTGTAGTTCTTATTTACATAATAATTGTATATTCTAAACTTACCTTTTAAAATTTAAATGATTGTGCTTAATATTGGTAATTTATAGTTGTTTTCAATATGTCAGTAATCGTGGTGGGAATCTTAACAAAATACACAAGTAAATAAAATAAAATATATTACTTACACTATAAATACGTATTAAAATGATAATTAAATGTGTGTTTCATTAAAATAAAACAAATATCCACGAAAATACATAATAATTTGCGCAAGAACAACACATATAACAGATGTCCCGGTAATGGCGGACGAAACGTGAGCCACGCCATGGCCATACCCTGGTTATAAAGGTACCCTAGTGCACAAAAGTAGTCAGCGCCGACAGCGGACAAAAATGACAAAACTGGTTACTCATTGAAACATAGCAAGGTTATGTTTTATGTCAGAATAATTTTAAAATATCTATTTTATAAAATATTTGCAATGAATGCGAATGATGAGACGTTAAATATTATGTGATGCAGTGGGGGATCTAATAATTCTTATAAAATTACGGATTGAAGTATCAAATTTAATAAATTTCCTAGAAGATTATATGAGGAACAGATGTATAAGAAAATAACTTTTCAACAAATATCTTCTACTAATATGAAAAATTATTTTAAGTATATATATATATATATATATATATATATATATATATATATATATATATATATATATATATATATATATATATATATATATATATTCTCATTGTAAAAGATACTTATCGTATGAATAAAATTTCAACAATGGTCGTCTGATTGCAATAATGAATTATATAAAAATGTGTTTCATAAGTTAATATTTGAACAAGATATAATATAAGAAGCAGAAAATTGTCTTAAAATTGTATAATACTTGCAGTTGTATGAAAGAGATGTCTATTTTTGACATAATTCGTTTATTTATTATAGATTTTGTACATGTAATTTTAATGTTAAAGGTACAAATTCACATTGTTCGTATTTTTCGTGTATTTTCTTTTTCGAGTTAGTGCAACTGATTCCACTTAGAACCTGGTATATTTTCAATGAAGAATCTTCTTCATTTATTGCGAATATAAAAGAAAGATGCTAACATCATACACTGATATCGTGATATGTAGAAATTTTCTTCTTTCCAATCATTCAAGTTTTCCAACTTTTTAATCTTAATTTCCATGTATTGTGCATCTTATAACATTCAACTAATATTATAAATTATAATATAAATTTGAATATGATAAAAAGGTTTACAGAAATAACACATATTGGGGCCTATTCTGTAACTCAGTGGTTAATTTTTAACCATTGGTTAAATTTTTTAACCAATCAAATATGTTGACATATAACAAAAAGAGGGATTTTTAGTTGTCAAATTAATATCTATTGGATAAAAATTTTAACCAGTGGTTAAAAATTAACCACCGAGTTACAGAATAGGGCCCATTATGAGAAAAATTATATATTCTGCCACAGTACCTTCGCTGGTATTTTGACTTTTTTGATTGTCGCAACACATATATAGCATTTTAATATTTTCTTTATTCATTTCCATATACTATGATGTATAATATTCATACACAATAGCAAAAACTCAAAATAAAATTGTAAATTGTATCACTTTCTCAAAATGTCAAAATTGATTCGGTAACCAAAAATGTCAATGTAGCCGTTAGAGGCGCTGACGCACAAAATGTGCACATCGCCTATTGCTTCGACAAAGTTAGGGCATTCCATTTTAAAACGTTACCCGTTCTTGACAATACATTTGCTGTAACGTAAGTTCATTTATTTTTTGGGTATATTAACTTGATTCATAACATTACCCAGTGTCACTGTTTCTATGTCAGTATCTTATTTTTCACATATTAGGTTTCACATTTCTTAATGAAATTACTATACTCTATTTTATGTAAGTATATAGTGGTGGGAAGATAGTAACAGTTTAATCTTGGTTTTTAATTGGATAATACTCCTATATTATCCAATCAAACAACAAGATCAAAATGTTCCTATCTTCCCACGACTATGTTCTTATAAAAAATAGACTATAGTTCACTTAATTCTTGAATTCTTTTACTGTAACATATATTTTTATAAGAAAACTAGCTGATACCCACGGGCTTCGCAATCGCGAATCAATTTATATTTTAACCCCCTACAACACGATTTTAGTGTTAATTTGAAAATATTTCAAACAATTCACGAGTTATGAGTTCCCAAAAATGCATGTTTACATGTTTAGTCTCGGCCTAAAATGTGAGGTCAAAAATGGTTCAATATTACGATTTCGATACTGTTTATATTTGCAAAAATGAACTTTAGAGGTATAAAAGTGGTTAAATTTCCAGTTAAAAACTTTAGAAGGTTAATTTGTATATTCTTTCACTTATATATATATATATATATATATATATATATATATATATATATATATATATATATATATATATATATATATATATATATATATAAGATAACGGTAGTATCTTATATAACCCCCCCCCTTAGGGTGACCAGACGTCCCGGTCTTCCGGGATTCGTCCCTGTTTTGAGTTGTATGTCCCGGAGTACCGATGAACACCTTCGGAACACATAATTATCCCGGTTTTCATATTCGACTCCAAATTTATTACTTACATCAACTATCGATGTTTGTAATATTTATTTTATTACTAAATTTTTAATTGTATGCATTTTAAACATGGTAAATTAAGGAAGTGTGCAAGGTGCGGGCGTGCGTGTGATTCACAATTGAGGGTTATGATTTTGACATCACATGCAAGAAGATGTAGAAGTTGGAATGGAAGATCCGATTACAAACAAACCATCGCCATTTTTAAAGTTCTGTCACTTGTGTTTTAACATTTTAGTTTTACCGTAATTCAATGTCTTCGGATGGCTGTGGAAACTTAAAGAATTTCACATTTGTCATGTATTCTTTGTAATTATAGCGGGAGTCACTGTTGCAAAGACCAAACACTCACTTCATATTTGGCATCATCTTGCAATTGTCACCATGACAGCGATTTGTTTGTAATTTAGCAACGGAGTAAACTGAGTCACAAGTGTAGTTCAAGGAAAAGTCTGTGGTACTGTACGGGTTTTTGGATGTTTTTACTTTAATTTATGAGTAAAAACATATTAAATTATATGTATAAGTAATATTTTTATTTAAGTCAACAATCCGTTGAATATATTCTCTTTTCTAAAATGTTTCGTGACCTGGCAATTTATTTTTGTACATGAATGGGCAAACATGCAGCTTCACATCCCTTGTAATAATGTAACTTTCAATTATAAGGCATTTGATCCTGAATGAAAGAAAATTTCGCCAGCGGCGCTTTTTTTGGATATCTTGCCTCACCAAAGTTTTGGTGCACGAGCCGCCAGTGGTTTTACAATCCACTTAAAAATGTCCCGGTTTTGCAATTTATAAATCTGGTCACACTACCCTCCTTAAAAACTAAAAAAAAAATGACAACACTATTGAATTTGAAAGAATGAGCGGAGCTAAAATCATAACTCATACAATAACAACATGACGTTGATCGACAACTCAAAAAACTAAACTGTATATACAGAATGTAACACGAAAACCAGGCCATATAAGCGTTTAACACGGGAAAACAGTTTTTCGTTGCCCAAAAGTAGCCTATTAATTTTAGACGATAATACTTCGTATAAATGTTTTTGAAAATTAAATTCTGCATCTAATTCATTAATCATATTTTATTTTACATGTTCCTTAACCGAGCAAATTGAATTCAAAATTTTATAAATGTTAGGGATCGTGCTAAAAATCGCATATCAAGATTTTGGTAAATGAGCACGTTTTAAGGTCCCTAGAATCCGATTTTAATATTTTCACGATGATTTCTACGTGTGGATCCTCCGCTCTAACTCAAATTATTCGGAAAATTTTGAAACCTTGTATTTTGACCTTGTTCTAATATGGAAAGAGCCCATTCCCATTTAAACATTATTTAGACAATAATGCTTAGATAAATGTTTAAGAGAATTAAAAACTGCATCTAATTCAGTAATCATTGATTTGAATTGAATTTAAAATTTTATAAAAGTTACTTTTTACCTCCCGCTATTCTTGGTAAGGGAGATATAGAGATCGTGCTAAAAATCGCATATCGATATTTTGGTAAATGAGCACGTTTTAAGGTCTCTAGAACCCAATTTTAACATTTTCACGATGCTGTCTGTCTGTCTGTGTGTAATTTTAAACAAATTAATAGGCCACTTTTGAGCAACGAAAAACTGATATGAAATATTGATATATGTATATTGTAGTTATTTAAATTTATCAAATGAATGTAATGGAACCAAAAATATAAATTGTGGATGTGAACATATTGAAACATTTGAGCATCCTTATAAAGAAATATCTATGAAAAGATTTTGTGGGAGAGATGACAATATAAATTTGAATACTTTAACCAGAAATTTGGTGATACAGTTACATTATTTATACAATAATGATTTAGGATTTACTGCGGAATATAAGTCTATAAGTATGTAATACATTAATTACAAAATGTTATATTTCTACAATTAATTGTGTAATGTTTTTAGGAAATCGTATAATTTTATCTGATTCAAATAATAATTTTTTGATGTCACCATTTTTTCCGTCTTATTATTCTAATGATTTAAGTTCAGAATATATTATTTCTTGCCCAGAAATGAAAGAAACATGTGTAATAAGATTAATTTTCAATGATTTTCAAATAGCAACAGAAAGCATCATGGAGGTATGTTATGATTATTATGTAATACGGGAGTCTAAATTAACTTTCACAACTTATTTTCAAATGACATGAATACTTGTTTAAAATGATAGTACAAATTTTGTTTTCCTCGACTTACCTGATTTTCTTATTCTCAAAAATTCTAGCGTATCCTTCGTAAAAGAAGAATTTGCAGCTGTCGTTATTGTTTCGTGCAAATAGTTGCTTTAAAGGCACTAAAATACCAGATTTACAGCAAAGCCTGCCGTTTCACTGCCGAGGCAATGAATGCTGTCAAAACTGTAATTCTGCAGAATTACACATGTGTTTGGCGCCATGTTGAATACATATTTTTTTTGTAGATTTTAGAATTAATATTAATTTAATGATTATTTTTAATATCATACAAAACGTTTTAGTTAAAAAAAGACTTGTGCTACCAGCCACTTAACTGCCCAGCTAGTAAAAGTGACATTTTATAGACTGTTAGCTGTCAAAAAATCGCACATTTAATGTCAATCGGCAAAAATAGTTAACAGTCTAACTATGTACTAAAATACCAGATTTTCGGAAGAGGCTGTTGCTTCACTGCTGAGGCAATGAATGCTGTCGAAACTGTAAATCTGTGTTTGATGCCGTATTGAGCACATTATTTTTTTGCAGATTTTAGAATTAATATTAATTTAGTGATTATTTTTAATACCTATTTTGAAAGTTATCGCCATCAAATTATGTTGCTATGGCTTTTGTGGAGCAGTTGCTATGTAAATAGCAAATAATAGGCAGTAAAATATATTTACTGCCTAGACAGTAAAAGTGACATCTTACAAAACTGTTAGCTGTTACAAAAATCGCAATTTTAATTTAAACACTTTGTTGATTTAAAACATTAACATGACACTTAGGTCCATTTGAATTTAGATACTTTAATTACATGTGTGTATTTTAGTTTTTTGATTACAATGGCCAAAGATTAGATGTTGTAACTGGGATTCATTTTCGGCCACCCATTTTAATATCATCTGGACCAAGTTTAGTTGTTCGATTTTATGCGAATGGAGGAACTGGTTTAGGATTCAAATCCCAATATTTTTTCGGAGAAAGTAATGATACTAACACGGAATATAATATAGGTATTTAAACAAAATATTTTCCTAATAAAACATGAAATATTTTTAATATTTTGTTTGCAGATTGTGGTGGATTCGTAGACAATTTAGGAGGAGGTATAACTATGATGAATATGGTAGAAAATGGCGTTAAAAAGTTTTACTGTTTTTGGATTATTAAGCCACCAAAAAATTTCTTACATTTCAAAACTTATTTGTATTTGAAAATCGCAAATTTTAGTAACATGGGTATTATACAATTCCACATTTATTTCCTATCATTAAAATTGTAATATTTTGTAGAGGATCAAACAGAAATAACTGTTCACAAAACTTCAACATCTTCTGGGAAAATTTTGGAAATTCTACGCCACCCAAATCATGAAATTTATTCTCTGAACCCTAGAGAACATATACAACCTATTGAAACAGGGTTCTATGTTAGTTTGAAAGGCTCATTTGGTGTTAAATCACGATTAGCAATCGTATATTCTGCTTTTAGTTATAAAGGTAAGGTTAAACGACATCTTAAATGCTCTATTAATTTTTTTTAAAAGAATGTTTCAGTGGTGCCGATTTTTTATGCGAAAACCATCGTTGCATTCCAAGACAGTTGACATGCGATGGTTTTGACCACTGTGGTGATGGTAGTGATGAACCATTAACATGTTACAAGGGTAAGATATCTATATGATATAAAAAAAAATCGAGAAGAGGGGACCATGTTTGGTGAATATGGCGGCTGCAGCGCCACGTTTTTTTTTTAAATCATGAACTGTGAGACGGTGCCTTGACTTGGTGTAAATTCAAGTTGTTTGCCCAGAATTCTTTTCCTTTTAGCAGTATGAAATACCAACTTTCTCAGCAACTTCCCTTAAAATAATTCGGCGATTTTTAAGTGCAATATCTTCAATTTTTGGCACATTTTCATTGATAGTTGATGTGCTACGACACCCGACTCTCTTGAAAACGTTTGTAACCATTCATAAACTTTTAATTTCGACATAGTTTCCTCGTCTTTATACCATTTTTAATACAAAATTTAATGCGCATTCTTTGTTCTATCATTTTCAAATTAAAAAATAGTGGAGCGTGTCAAAATATTTTGTCAATATGTAGCTATTAAACATAAACTATGCGTCCAATATGAACTAAATACACTGCACAGGCCTTAGTACTAATAGGATATAAAAAGAGTTCAGTACAAAACGAATATGCGCTAAATTCAAAAATTCTCGTTATTTTTTGATCAAATTAACAATATACTTTAGCCATATTTGTAGGCATAACAGCTAAAAAAATATTTTGTAGATACAAATCCAGAACCTATTGATAGAAGATGGTACAGTCGTACACCAAATTATTTTTTCCCAAAAATAGACCAATATAGTGATCTGAAAACCGCTACTTTAATATTTATTATTAGCAGTTTAGGTATGTAATACATATACCAGTGTGATTAAAAAATAACAAATAATATTGAAAGTGACATTAAGTTTGAAACAGGTGATTTATGATTTGATACTCTCTTATATTATATTTTAGGCCTGTTAAGTTTAGTCTCCACATTTTTCGTCCTATTATATCGCATAAATAATCGCGCTAGACACGAAAGAGAACTTCAAAACCATTTACAAATCATAACAGACTTACTCGGTAATTTAACTTGGTATTTTGGTATAGTGTTTGGATTGTGTGAAAGTTTATAATATTTTAGAGGAAGAAATAATAGAAACCGAATCAATTCAAGACGACCCTCCCATCTATGAAGCACCTCCCGATTATGATGACGTCATTAAAATTAATTGCGAAGTTCGAAAATCGAAACGAAGGAAACGACGGACAAAATCGGGAAAGTACGTAGGTTTAAACATTTTAGATATGGTTTTAATTTAGTTTTAGGTCTCACAGATCTTTTAAAATTGATGTTGAATATTCTCATCCAAATATTGAAAACAGAACGGTGCCGGAATATACGGAGGAAGAAAATAAAATTACGTCACATAAAAATGTAGAAGGTATCACACTCATACATACAAAAAAGTTAGGTTAGAATTATTGAGAATAAGAATAGTGTAAAAAAATCAGTGAAATATTAATAATTAATATAAAAGTTTATTAAACGATAAAGATTAAAAAACATAATTAAAAATAAAGATCACTATTTTTTTTTTATTTGAACGATAGACTTTTTCAATTTAACAAATATCTCTTTCTATCTCTGCACATAGTAAGTAAAATGGCGCCTGTAGCTGTTACTGGGCTGTATTCTCGGTGAAAATTTGCATCGTTAGACATTTCAGCTTAAATAAAAGCTTTTGTAACTTCTTTTTCGAGAAGTTTTTTAAAGTTGTCGGAGACTTTTCTCACATTTTACATCTAAAATTTTAAAAATTTAAAATTGTTTTTACTATCGCAGATCACAATATTTCTGGAATTCACTCAACTTTATTCTCATCAAGAAGACATGTTATGTCAAAACTAGTCGGGAATGAGAATAATATATTATCGTAATCTTTCATCATCCATCCCAGTCAAGCAATTACCAAATCCCATATTTACTTATATTCACCACTCGTTGTCGACTATTGTTTATATCACCATTTATTTCACACCACTCAACTGTCTGACTTCAACTTACTGACTCAGTTGACTCTTAAATTTTAAGTGTTCCTTAAATGAACAATATCATATCGATACGAAACGTCAAACCAGTAATTAAATATTGTTGTCAAAATTTCGATTTGCATTTTTTTGTTTAAGCCTAGCTTAAAATTTAAATGACAGCGGTGCAACTGGGCATAAGACTTACAGGTTTGTTCAGAATTGCAGCATTATTTTTCACATCTGTAAATCTTACAGATCTATAAATCTGTAAATCACTTATTTACACATCTATTCTTGTTTATTAATATAAAATTATATATAAGAGTGGCAGCTTTAATTGGATTTTTTTTCATTATTTACAGATGTGTAAGACTTACGGAAGAGAACAGAATCGACCCATAAGTTCTAACTAACTTAAATTTGACAAAATTTCAAATGACAAGATAAATAACTTTTTAAAATTATAGTGCAAATTTTGTTTTCCACCTACCTACCTGATTTTTTTTATTCTCAATAATTCTATAGTGTGATTCTCGTATTAATTAATACAAAATTAATTATTGTCTAACTTTATATTTTAGTTAAACCAAAATGGCATTTTGGAAAAAGCAACCCATTTTTATATTTTTCTGATAAAGCGATTTCATCCAACGTAAAACTAATTCTCAAAAGAAAATGGCATTCTCTCGGCGAATTAAACGTCAAAAAAGAATCAGAAACTAAAAAAGCAAAAACCAAATATACTCATTCGCCTATTTCAGCAAATAAAATCAAATTTCTGAGTCGAGAAACGGCTTCTGACAGCGAATTACTTAACCTGGATTCTTATATTGAAAATAATTTATACAATTATGTTAGTGAAACAAATTGCGATGAAAAAAAATGGTTCGATTATTTTAAAAAGAAGAGTAACTGTCAATGTGAAGGTGCTTGTGGATGTGCTAATATAAGCAAGAAGAATTTGAGGAAATTTAATAAAAAAAAATCGAAAAAAAAGTATAGCAAGTTTTATACTGGATAAACAAGTTATTATGTATCAATAAATTGTCTTACAAATGTGTTTGTCGTTTATTTATCTTTTCCCACAATAAAAACAAATTATAAGTATGTGGCGGATCACCGCCACGTTGCCTACCCAACAAATATATACAGTATGGGATTAAAGTATGGAATATTAAATAAAACAGCGAACTCAACGGGTTGTTTTAAAAGCGCTAAAACACGTCGATTTTAGTTTTTAAGAATACACATTAATATGTATGATTCACCTTCCGACTTTCATTTGTTTTTAAGTTATGACGTGATCACAAAAAAATTAAATGGCAATATATTTATACTGTATTTCAAATAACAATAGACTTAGGAGTAAGATAGGGCTTACGATTCCAGCTTTCTGATTGGTCTAAACGCAAACCAAGTTTACAATAGCGAAATGTAAGCAGGTATATTATTTATTCCATTTTGACTATAACATATTTAACAATTTTTAAGCAACAGTTTATTTACTAAAGAATTAAATATGATCAAATTTTGACGTTTCAGGCTGTCAAATAAGTCATGCACGAAACAAAACTAATTAATAAATTTTATGTGTGTAAAATGGGCTGGCTCTGCAGCGTCACCAGGTCTATTCTTATCATCTTATCTGAAATACAGTATAGTAGCGGAGTATGATAGTGATTATTCTTCCCTTTATGGTCATTAAATAAATCATAAGGTTATATAAGAAAAATTCTGAGAAAAATCGAACAGAAAATTTGATAATAATGAATAATAATAAGATACCTATATATTTTATTTATAGATTTCATTTTTCGGTTTAGAATTTTTCGTCTATCATGTTATATAACTTATAACTACCATAATACCAACTTTAAATGTTTAAAGATTTAAAAAAATTACCAACAATAAATTCTAAACTGAAAAATTAAATCTAGGTATCTTGATTATTCATTATTTTTAAATTTTCAGCTCGATTTTTCTCATAATTTTTGTTATGCAACCTTATGATTTATTTACATGATCGTAAAGGAAAGAAACATCACTATCGGATTCCACTACTAAAAATATTGCCATTTAAATTTTTTGTGATGACGTGATAACTTAAAAACAAATGAAAGTCGGAAGGTGAGTCGCACATATTAATATGTATTTTTTAAAACTAAAATCGACGTGTTTTAGCGTTTTTTTTAAACGGATGAGTTCGCTGTTTTTTACCTTCCGTCATACCTTTTTGTTTTGCTTTTGGTCAAAAAATTCGATGTTGAGTTTTTAATGAATAAGCACGTTTTAGAGTCCCTAGAAACCGATTTTACTATTTTTGCGATGATATGTGTGTGTGTGTGTGTGTGTGTGTGTGTGTGTGTGTGTGTGTGTGTGTGTGTGTGTGTGTGTGTGTGTGTGTGTGTGTGTGTGTGTGATAATTTTTTCTCCGTCGATAACTCCAACACTACAATTCTAAAAATTATAATTCTTTCGTATTCTTCTTCGTTACATCTATATGAAGAGCTGATTAGATTTTGGTTATAATTGGTCAACCGGAAGTACCCTCATTTGAAGATTTTAACAGTTTTTCTTGAAAAAACACTATTAAATATAATTTTTTTCACATTTATTGTTATTATAAATATTAAAGAATATTTTATTTTCTATACGATTTTATTACATTTTATACTTCATATTAATGGATATTGAGTTAAAAAATTATAAAGAAATTAAATTTCATAAAACAGCTAGCTATATACAATAACACTGGAAACAGCTAATATAATTTAAAAAATTCTGATAGACAGATGTCAATGCAAGTGCGATTAGTATGTTGGTGTTATAATTTTGCTGCAAAAATGGAATCAATTCTAAATGCCCACTTTCTGAACGGAATTTGTACAAAACACAAAGAACTGAGGAAAGGTAATGTACTGGAAATATATAATCTTTCGCAAGAAATTGTCTGTATGGAATTTGTATAAAATACATAGACACACATACATGGCCACACCAGATTTTTTTAAATATTCCATACTTTAATCCCACACTGTATATTGGCCCGTATTACAATTTGACGAACTCGCCTACGGTTCGTTCGGTCAAACTTTCCTACTCGTGATATAAGACAGTACTTTTTACTCATGTTGCGTAAATAAATATATCATCACGGCTTATTACCCATTGCTGGGTGTGCCAATCTGCTTTGTACACAGATATCGGTAATGATGAAATATTTGCACCGTAAATAACTATTATTATTTATATTATAATTAAATTTTCATATTTCGATAAGTAAACACGTCAAAATTTATATCGTATATATTTTATATTATCTATAATTTATGTGAGCATATTAAAACGCTTACAAGTATATATACTTCTAATCTAAAAATAAACATTATCCTTTGTATTTTTTTTTTGTCTAAAACTATACATTGTTTGATTTACGAATGGAAAATGTGGACGAACAATTGATTAAGGGTGATTAGTGAGCGTTATTTTTTCTGTCAATCGGTTATGGATTATTTTAGACAAAAATACTTTATTTCATTTATTATTAAAAGTTGGTTCTTTTTCTTGATGGTACATTTTTAATATATAAATATAAAAAAAATTAATAACGCATCTTTTATTCTTCTCTAAAATGATCCATAAACGTGACATAAAAAAAACCAATGCTAGTCCACTGTTCGCTAATAACCATTTAACCTTAATCATACTAACGGATATAGCGTTTGAAAACAGATCGTTAAATAAAATGTCATTACATTTATCTTTAATTTTTTAATTTTTTGTGTTTCATTAGGTTTGTTCTAATAAATGGGAACGACATTTTAATAATGCGTCGGACAGTTCTATACTGATTTCATTGTATGTTGGAAAAAACCTATTGTGTTGGATGTTTCGTTAATTTTTGGTATTACGAGTATATTGTGCAAACTTGCCGATATATTGGTTTTAGACAATAAAAAGAGGTATATTTCATCCATTATACTTCCATCCTCAATACACACCCATTTTGTATTTTACCAAAATAATAACCTTAATAATAACAAAATCACACAAATGTCAAAATAATATACAATGGATAGGTTAGCTCAAGGTTCCATGATAACAGTAAAATTTGACACTTGCGACTGAATTCATGTTACAGTTCGGATCTCTCTTTCTAATGTCGTCGCGCATGCTCATATCGACAGTGAAAATGGTCCATTGGTTTTATTATATAATTATGTATGTATAGTATTTTGGCATTATCAACCTCGATGGGTTATGTCGTATGCCCCTAGGGTGACTTACACAGAACATCTATTAATGGGGTCATACAAAAAAAAATGTTGGTTTTTCTTTCATAAATGAAAAATTTACCTAATATTATCCATATATATATATATATATATATATATATATATATATATATATATATATATATATATATATATATATCAAAAATATTTAATATTATTCTACTTTTCATTCATGATTTTCTTTATAAAGATTTTTGTGACATCATAATTTTGTACACAAATACACGATAGTGAGGCTCACCCGTATTCGTACTGTACATGACGTGACGTAAACCTGTACATGAATCAGATCTATCACTTTTCTAACATAAGCTTATACAATCAACATTTTGAAAATAACGTCAATATCGTTACTATATGTTGTTTTTTAAAAGAGTAAGTACAAATAACGAAATATGCTAAATAAAACTTAGAAATAAATACAATTTATGTTTAATTTACATATTACAATGGTTGTACAATATTAAAAATAAATTTCTTGTTCCTATTCTTATGGTTCAAGTTGTAAGGGAAAGATGGTATAAGGCAATAAATACTCCAAAAGTTTTGAAGACTACTCTTGCTTATGTAATGACATAAACATCAAATGTAGTTCCATTTTTACTCGGTAGGCGACATCATGGTCGCAAAATTATGACGTCATTTAAAATTTTATATAAACTTAAAAAAAATATTTCTGTAGACACTTATGCGACAAAATATATATTTTCGTAAGTAGTTTTACGTGTACTTTCAGAAAAAATAAAATAAATTGGACTATGTGATATGACCCCATTATACTTTTACATTTTGCCACGACGTTTCTTACTTAGATGTCATGTGTGTTACCCGCCCGATGCAAGCCCTTGTTACAACCAGAAGCCGGCTCGGAAGCCGGTGCCAGAGAGCTTTTTGGTTACCAAGCTAATGGACCTTTCCAATTTAAGGGCTATCTCTTTCTATCGCTGCAAATAGTAAGAAAATGGCGCGAACAACTGCCAGTTGAGCTGTCAAACGAAACGTCAAAAATATTGCAGTCATTAAAATACCTGTATTCTCAGTGAAAATTTGCATCGTTAGACATTTTACCTTCAATAAAAGCTTTTGTAACTTATTTCGATAAGATTTTTTAAAGTTATCCGAGACATTCTCACATTTTACGTCTAAATGTTTTAGAATTAAACGTCATAGATCTCAGTTGTTCTTACTATGCGCAGATCCCCATTGCGCATATCTTCTATCTCTTTAAATTGGAAAGGTCCATTGTATCCCAACTTGGAAAGGTAACGGGAGTAAGCACCGATCAAGGCCATTCGAGAAAAAATTTTCGAAAAATTTCTGACCTGTCCCGGATTCGAACCCACGATCTCTGAGTCCAGAGGCTAGCACTCTACCACTGTGTTATCCCGCCGTGTTACTAGGTTTAGTAATGCTAAATAACTATTTATACTTCGAATTTTGATAAATAACAAAATTAACACAATATTAATTATATTGTCAGTTTTTTTTACACCACGTTAACAATCCCGCTGGCATGGCGATTTGAAACACATGCTTATGACTGATGACGTGCGTATCATTTCGTGGAAACAGACTTTATATGTCTCAATCTTATATGAAACAGAATATATGTTATATTGAAATAAATGCTGTCTCATCAATTGTTATATTGTAAACATTTAAAATAGGGATTGATAAAAAATTCTTACAAGTTATGTACAAGATAAACTTATTATTTAGTTGATTACATTGTCATTTATTTTGTTTCCCATTTCCTATAATAAAAATTATTTATAAATATTTACTTTTTATCTATCGAATAAACATTATCAGAACCGTTTATTTTTCTATTTAAATCCAACTTTCAAGTAGAAGTGCAGTCTCACTGTACGAGTAAACATATACGAGTACAATGGCGCGTGATATTTTAAAAGATTTTCCTGCAGGCCCTTTGGACCATTATAGAAAACAAGCTACTTTTGATTGGAAATCGATGAAAATCATATTGGAAAGTGAAGAAGAGATTGTATATACAGTAAGATTTATTTATGTACTTTAGACTAATTCTAAATTTTTCTAATCGTACTTTAACCGAAAGTACAAAACTGATTTCCGAAAGAGCCAGTTACATTTTTCAATAATAATTTGTTGTTATTTTTGTAAATAAATAAAAACATTGATGCCAGAAATAGTCATAAAAAACAACCTCCACTCTTATGACATCAAATTAGCAGCACGTCAACGTTATTCATAGCCAATAGGAAAACAGTTTGTACATCACTTTCTTTTTTATATAAACGTAGGCGACAGATTACCACATATTAAGCTGTATGCACTCTGACGTCACATTTTGCTTCAGATCAAATGACTTTCTCAAAATATTACACAAAGTTCAATAATTAGTTGTAAAAGATCTAATACATATTTCGCGATATTATCAAATTTGTACAAAAATAGTGTATTAAAGAACGTGTTTTATAAGACATGTTTTTTTCGCACGCGTGAAAATTTAGAAACCGAGCGCTAGCGAGTTTTCTAATTGACAAGTGCGAAAGAAAGTCTTATAAAATGAGTTCTTTATACTATTTTTTATATTTTGCGCCTTCTACAATAATATTTACTTACTCAATTTGTGATTATATTTATAACCATTTGTACATTTTCATGTAAATAATCTTCCCTAAATAAAAAAAAAAAATAATAATTTCGACATATTATTAAAATGAATTGTCAATTAACTAAAAATAAATTAGGTAAAAATGGGTTAAAGAAACGTCATCTAGTACCAACAGTCTAAAACAAAAAATTGCGTATCGAAATGAAGGTCATTACGATACGCAATTGCGTATTGTAATGATTTCATTATGAACGCAAAATATAAAAACAATATTTTTAAAAATACCGAGTGTTGGCGGTTAGGCGTGAACATACAGGGATTTAACATGGGAATTTAGTTTTATGCAATTTCCTGCTCACCTATTCATGTTACTACAAAAACTGTAGAGTATAAAGTTCAGAGTTAAAATACAAAACTGTTCTTGCATTTTTTTTATTATGTTTCTAGTTTCTTCACAAGTTATAAACTAAATCTAAATTAATTTGAGGCTTTTTAAACTTCGTACTTAAAAGTACGGCCATCTCTAGATTAATAAGCGTTATTTACCAAATATGAAAATTAATTGTTCATTTTTAGGAAGAATTAGTAAATAATTTAAAAAACCACTCCGAATTTCATCCAGTAGAAGTTACAAAATACACTGACGAATGGAAATTAGCTAATAGAAGATTACGCATACTTATGAATTTACAACTGGACAAAAACTTTCGTTCAAATACACGAAAATTCAACACAATGTATAAAAATGTTTATATTTGGGATCCGTCAACTGCTATAAAATATATTCACAATATACATGACGGAATGACCTTGGGAGCAATACGAAATTTGGGGACAGAAAGGCATATGGAATACGTAGGAAAGTGCATAAAGGGAGAAGTAAAAATAGAGATAAATAAATAATGATTTGTTTGTAAGATAAAATAGATTTTAGGATGTTTTTGCTTAACAGAAATTGCTCATGGCAGTAACACTAAAGCTATGAGAACTACAGCAATTTATGATAAAGATACAAAAGATTTTGTGTTGAATACACCAGATTTTAAAGCGGCTAAGTGCTGGGCAGCTGTAGGTAAGCCTACCAAATCGAAAATTTACCTCATGTTACGCATATACAAGATGTTTCACAACTATGGGTACATACTTTAGGGGCATATGTATAGTACTGGCCAAAATGAGTAAAAAAAATCTGATGTGGCCAACACATAACCTCTCGCCAGATATTTTACCTGGTTGTACACACAAAACGAAAAATATTTTTAAATACAAATACATATATTCATGTCTCACTACAAAATAATTCTCACATATATTTGCAAAATCTATGGGATATTTTAAAATAAATTATGTACAATACATACATTTTCTTTATATTCAATATCCTGCAATTTTCTTTTTCTACTTTCCTTTTCTTTATATTCGTAATTTTTTCGCAAATTCCTTTTATATTCTTTTTTACATATATTCTTTTGCGTTGTTGACTTTTTTTTATTTTCAAAATCTTCATAATAATGAACAAATATTTTTGACAGAGGCATACAAATATTTTTGACAGTGACATTTATGTGTCAATTACAAACTTTTGAATTTCTTGCCTTGTAGTAGTTTGATCTGAGATTTTTTACATCAAATTATTTTATATACCTTTATCTCTAAATCTATAGAAGATATAATCATGAATTTATATTTATCGAATAAAGAATGGAACGTTCTTTAATATAAGTATTCACATAAATTTTCGATAAATAATATTTAGATGATTTTTTTCTTGTAACTACTACTTCCGGTTGTCCAATTGTTACCAAAACTGACTCGACTCTTCCCAGTAATGTTAGATTGAGGAATCTGTAGTTAAAAATGTCTTAAGTCTTATAGTATTTGAGATATAGTGAATCCAACATCCACACCATCCACACACCCACACACACACATACGGACATCATCGTAAAAATGTTATAATCGGATTCTAGGGACCTTAAAACGTGCTTATTCATTAAAATCTGGATATGCGATTTTTAGCATGAATACAATACCTCTCTTAGCGAGAGGTAAAAACTTAATCAACATGGATCCGATCTTCATTAATTTCCGAGATATACCTAAAGCCAATGTCACATTATTATTCATATGAATGATGGTGAATGAGAAAGAAGAATTGATGCGTGAAAGAAGAAAATTTACTCAATACGATAAAGTGAAGTTGTTTATATAGCTCTCTCTCTCTCGAAAGATATTAGCTATGACTGTTTGTGAATGCCGAGAAAATAGAGGCCCGCACTTCTTCTGTCATTCACTCTCATTCATATGTCATCGGCATAAGACAGTGAAAAACGAATTTTTATGGGGTTTAACTCTGCTATTTCGAAAACTAGAAGAATTACAAAATCGATTAAATAAGACTTTTCATTTGTCCAAGTCCAAAATGCGCTTTTGTTTCTTCGTAAATTAGAAATTTACTGGCATAGACAAAAATTTTGATCGATAACTGTTGGGTACAAACCCTAAATTCTTATTCACTGGGTAAACACCACCACCCTTATCGTGCATTGAGCTATTGTATTGTATGTTTTGAGAACTGGGATCGACAGTCAGTCGTTGTTCATCTATCGATCAGTTCGGTTTTACCAATATTTCTGTAAATATAGTGTGTGATAATAAATCTGTAAAACCAAATCATTTTGAGTATACTTCCTACGGGAACAACCAATAACTATCTTTGTTAGTTTTTCTTCGATTCTAATATAAAATGGCCCCTTTCTCGGAAACAATTAAAGATCAGATTAAGCTTTTTTTTACTCATTTTGGTCAGTACTATATACCCTTAAAGTTTGTACCCGAAGTTGTGAAACACTTTGTACGGGTAACGTAAAAGCGCACTCTATAAAAGCGCTTTTATTAAAAAAGTGCTCTTGTAATACGGACCAACTTAAAAACATCCGAAACTGTCACACTTATTACTATACCTTGTTCCATTTAAGCCATTCAGTATTGCGGAGCATAGGGAATAGTTTTGACATCTCTGATTGGCTGAAATTAGAGACAAGAGACAAGTTTACACAATGTAATTTCGGCTACTTTAGATTTGCGCTGTTGCCAGTGCCATCTACTGAATGGCTTAAATAGAACAGAGCAAAGGGCCTTAAAAACTGTGAAATTAATTTTAGCAGTTAAAAATCAAAATAAATCAAAACATTGGTCTTATCAACGTGACATTGTTCTTGTCAAAATGACATGCGCACACAAATCAGCTGATTCCAAGCACATCAAAGTCGCTCGAGTCACCTGTCTGCTCGCGCCCTATTGTTCAATAGGCCTAGGCCATATACCTATTAGTTAATAGGTATATACCTATTAGTTAATAGGTATATGGCCTAGGCCTTCAGTGCAGCGTACGCTGATAGGTAGAGTATGCGAGTTCCAGTTCTAACTAACTTAACTTTCGTTTTCGTAACTTAATTTTAAATGACAGATAAAGACTTGTTTAAAATTTTGTTTTCCACGGCCTACTTAATTTTCTTTTTCTCAAAATATTCAAAAGTGGTTAAAAAAACATTGCCAAATCACATGAATATAGATGATGGCCTATTACTTTTTTTGTCAAAAATTCAATTTTTGCTTGATTTTTTAAAATTCTTAATTATTCTAACGCGACCTTCGTATTTAAGGTATTGCTGCCTCCTTTGCCCTAGTATATGCCCAATTATACCTTCCCAACGGTAAACATTGTGGGTTACATTTATTTATCGTCGATATACGAGACCCAAAATCACTTATACCATATCCAGGTGTAAAAGTAGGTAATATGGGTCTCAAATCTGGTCTCAATGGAATAGATAATGGGTACAAAACTAAAATTTCTTTTTTTTTGTAATTATTTCAAACTTATGTTTCAGTTTTTTAATGTTCGATAACTATCGTATACCTCGAGAAAATTTATTAAATAAAATAGCAGACGTTACAGAAGATGGAGAATACATTTTAAGACATAAAGATTCTACTTTAGTTTTTAAAGAGGCCATGTCAGTTATTACTGGAACAAGGTTGGGCATAGTTCATACAGTTACAATGATTATGAGCAAAGCTATAACTATTGGTATAAGATACTCAGCTGTTCGAAAGCAATTTGGTCCAAAAAATGATGACCTGCTCATTTTGGAATATCAAATAACGGTGAGAATCAGTGCTACAGGGTATGGCAAAACAACCTCCCTAGTTTTACTATGGCATAAACATAATTTGCCTACATCCGCGAAAAAGGGTCTATAGCCGCCGTCCAGGGCGCGTTCCAAATACCCCCTCGCCAAACAGTTCGGTACAAAAATCGATGACATTATTGGTAACAAAAACTTTGGGGAAACAGGTTCTGTTGTCAGGAAAGGACGTGAACAACCATGGACAGCTCGAAAACCCGAAAACAGTCGCAGGGAAATTGGGTAGCTACCATTAATTCCGGGTATCTATGAATTTTTTGCCCCAGTTCTTGAAGAACTTAACCTGGTTTCAGGATGGGCTCAATGACCACAGCGCGAGCATCAATATAGGTTTCGAGAAAATTTTCTCCGCGCGCTTGATTTCCCTGAGAGGCGATAATATCTGGCCCGCGCTCTCGCCTGATTTAACACCATGCGATTTTTTTCTGTGGGGTAATCTCAAAACCGAGGAATCTGCAAATCCTATAGGAGGTAATCCGCAAAGAAATCCGCCATATATCCCAAGAAATGATTGAAAATTGAAAGAGTTATGCGAAACTTCACAAGCCACTTGAAACAGTGTTTAGCCAATGCCGGACACCACTTGGACCTTAAATTTTTTTCTCGTATATTTAGTTTTTAATTCACTTTCAAAACTAGGGAGGTTGTTCTGCCGCATCCTGTAAATGTATATTCTCAATGTAAAATAATTTCCCCACATATAATAATAATTATAATTTTGCAGCAATATCGTCTATTTCCACATTTATCCATGACTTATATGTTGATAATATTTTGTAACCATTTTCTAAACGATTTTTACGAAATATCTTTAAAAGAAGACATAACCTCAGAACTGCATGCCATTTCCTGTGCGGGAAAATGCATTTCCAGTTGGATGGCGCGAGATTTAATTCAAGAATGTAGAGAAGTTTGCGCTGGACTCGGATACCTCAAAGGTACACTTGTCAGCTTAGAATAATAGTGCCTGTACTCTTGAAAATATTTTTTTAGTATCGGAACTGCCAGATATGAGAAATTACAATGATGCAAATATAACTTACGATGGAGAAAATAGTGTGTTAATACAACAAACAAGTAATTGGTTAATAAAATCCTGGGAAGGAATTATAAACGGAAAGAAACTGTATAAAACTAAGCTGAATTCTATTAGATTTTTGAAAAAGTGGAAAGATATTTTGCAATGGAAATTCTTTGCCAATGATGATAAAGAAACATTAAACCCAATACGTAAGTGTTAAATTACCATGAGTTTTTATTCATAACGATACGAGTTCTAACCAAATTAAGGGGGTTCACTACTATAGTATATGATTTGAAGACTATATACAGTAAATTTTTGGAAAGATGTCTGATCAAGGTCATCTGTATCATGAACGAATTAACAAATTGGCATACATTTATCTCTCTCATTTACAAAAACGGGTGGGATAAGGATGATACAGTGTGTTCAAAAAAATTCCTAACTCGGAGTAGGCTATGAACAGTAAAACGTATGTCAATTTTAAAATATTTAATTAAATGTCAATTTGACATGAGATATTGTCAAAAATGTTATCTAAATAAATCAAAGCTTTTCTTCTTGAATCTTGTTTTAAAAATGGAAACAAATTAGAAAACGGCGAATGTCAATATACTGTATACTTCTTTATTGTTTTTTCTCCTTAAAATTACATTTCAAGATCAATTTTGACATCTTGACTTTTGAACTGAATAATGATCAGACATACGTTTCAATGTTCATAGCCTACTCCGAGTTAGGAATTTTATTGAACACACTGTATAACACGCTTGACTATCAAAAATTCTTATTGTTTCGACCAAGTTAGGACATTCCATTTTAAAACGATGCTCGTTGACAATACTTTCTCTGTAACGTAAGTTTATTTATTAATTCATTTTCAAAAATGTAAGTTTGTGTTATATGGATAGACAATAAAAATATCTAATGTTTTTATTTGAAACATTTTTCTCGATTACTGATAGTTTATAAGTTAATTCAAAATGAAAATATGGACCAAATTCAGTTTCCGCCATTTTCTAGTAACCTATGAGAATTTTTGTCAAAACAAAAGCACATCTGAGATGTCCCTCCGAAGGTGCACCACATGTCCCATTTAACCGAAGTCGTATCTCTTATAGTTTCCGAGATCCCAATGATGGTCTTCGAAATCCGGACACCCAGGGTGGTGACTCGAACACCCGAACATAGGGATTTAACATGTAAACTCAGACTTTCGTAATTTCATGCTTCCCTAATTATTTATATAATATAATAATAATAATAATAATAATAATATTCTTTATTGTATTTAAAGTTACAATGAACTTATTACAATTGATAGATGGGGGTGACGTATTTCTTAATATTTTAATAACTTTTACATTCTAGACCTTTCATGGATGAAGATGAAATGATGAAAGACACACACAACAACCATGCCTTATCCGGGATTCGAACCCGGGACCCTTGGAGCGTGAAGCGAAAGCGCTACCGCTACTCCACCTGGGTCGGCATTATTTATATAATAAAAAAAGCTTCAAATAAAAATTGTAAAGCAAAAAATTCTACATCTGAATTAATAAGTAAAATTAATTTTATTACAGTATTTAATTCTGTATCTGTAAATGGAATATTTAGGTTGTTCTCATTGTTATTATTTATTTCTATATTTGTTGTTTCCATTTCATTTTTATGTAGCAGAAAATTTGCGGCATACTGTTCATTACTTGAGTTGTTTTTGTAGGTTTCTGCAAATTTATTTGCTATTTCTTGTGGATCCGTGATGAGCTTATTTTCAGTACATAGTGACGATGGCTGGTATTCTGAGCTCGCGACTAAGCTCGACTAAGGAAGCGACTAGCTAGTCACCCGTCTAAAGTATAAATTGTAACATTATGATCGTCGGGCGACTAGCTAGTAGCTTTTTTAGTCGGGTGCTCAGAATACCAGCCGATGTTTCTCATGTGCTTGTTTCTTTCCTTTAATATTTCCGATTTTTCCCAGATTTCTTCTGGTGGATTGTTGCTGTTTATAGTTGTGACGTAATTCCGCCAGGAAAACTTTTTACTCTGCGTTATAATTTGGCGTGCTTTAGCCCTTTAGCTCTGCTCCTTTTAAGATATATCAAGTTTTCGGTTAACATATGTTTTCTGTATTCTTTTAGTGCATTTTTATTTTCTTCAACTGCTACTTCACATTCTTGGTTCCACCATGGTACGTTTATTGATATCTTTGGTAAGATTTTTTTGTCCAATTGCTGATATGGCCGCATTTTCTATTTGGTTTACAAATAAATCAATTTCGTCATTTATATCTTCTGGGGTTGAGTGATTTTCAATATTCATTGAAATCATATTTTCAAAGAGGACCCAGTTGGCTTTTTTTAAGATTACATTTTTTATATACTGGGTGTATGTGATCTCTCATCATAGGAAAATGGGCCCTTCCGTGGAGATAGGAGTAGGCTTCCCAGGAGCAGTTTGGTGAAGTACGAGGGTCTATTAGGGTTAAATATAATGCGAAAAATTTTCCTGTTCTGGCGGAGAAGTGAGTCGGAAATCCATCATTTAATAAGTTTATATCATTATTTATTAAATTCTGTATATCTTCCATTATTTTCCCTCTTTGATCTGTTTTTTCTGACACCCAAATATTGTTATGGGCATTGCAGTTTCCTGTTATAATATACGGTACAGGTAGTTGATTTAGTACGTGTTCTATATCTCTCTGTTCTATTCTTTCTCCTGGTGGTAAATATACGTGGCATATTGTGATTTTAGTTGGCATGTATGCTATGACTGCTATTATTTCTAAATTTGATAGTATGTTGATTTCTTGTGCTTCGTGTTTATTTTTTATAAATATTGCTATACCTCCACTTGCAATTTTTGTGTTTTCTTTGTCTTTCCTGTGAACTGTGTAGTTCTTTAGTTGTACTTTTTGATAGTTATGCAATCTAGTTTCTTGTATACAGATACAATCTGGATTGGCTTGTGACATTAGGTGTTGTAGTTCGCTTGGATGGCTATATAGAAGCCGTTGCAGTTCCATTGCAGTTTTTGTTTTTGTTCAGTTCCATTGCAGTTTTTGTTGTTGTTTTAAGCTTAAGGTCGGTGTTAATTTGAGTAGTTTATCCCGAGCTGACGTTTCGTTTGACAGCCCAACTGGCAATTGTTGGCGACATTTTACTTACTATTTGCAGCGATAGAAAGAGACATATAAAAGAGATAGCAAAAAGTAGAAGTGCTTTCTGAACAAATAACTAAATTATAAATGTTTTATTATAAATTAATTATGAAAAATAATGTATAAAACGGTAAAATAACATTCGGTTTAATTAGAGGTTAAAGTATCTATTAAACATTATAATTATATTTATTATTTATTCATCGGTATTGGGATTTTTAAATAAAAAAATCTGATGTGGACACCACACGACTTCCTTGTACGCAAGACTAATATGAATTATAGACTCAATTATAAAATTGCACGTATTTGACGAAATTTGACATTTTTTTATTTTAATCCAAAGTATATAAGTTTTAAATTTACATATCTCGCTTAGACAAAGGGCTAATATAATAATACTTGATGTGCTAGACGCAGAATTTAATTCTCTAAAACTCTTATTTGAAGCATTTATTTCTACAATCAAAATGAAACCTTTTTATTCAAGAAAAGCTGTTAACAACTTCAGGTAATATATCACTTCTGGTTAGCCTGTTTTAACCAAAATCTACTATGTTATTCCAATTGACATAAAAGTCTTATATACCAAATTTGTAAAGTTTTGGATTATATTTTATTATAGTACAGACGTCACGACGAATTTAGGTAGAATGGATTCAGGGATGGTCAAAATGGATATTTCCGTTGAAATATGAAAACCGACATTTTTCGCGATTACAATACTTCCTTTACTTTGTACAAGGAAGTAAAAACGCTAATTGAGGTGAATATTAGAACTACAAACAGTGGTACATATTTGACATATACATGAAACTACAACTGTATGACTACATAATAGTATATTGAGTTATTAGGAGTAAAAGTGATACTTTGTGTGGTGAGCATGGAAGTTTGCACGACGAACGAAGCGAGTCGGACAATTGCATGCGAGTATTTACATGAAATATAGGTATCGCAATACCATTAAAATAGCAATTAATAATTTGATAATTGTAAGAAATTTGAAATTTTGTTAAAGATAAATGATAGATCTTTGTCACTCTAATAATAAATTTTCAAAATTTTATCTGACATTTGCGAAAATTAGTCTCTATATACGTTTAAGGCAATAAAATAAAAAAAAATGCGATAAAAATTGTCATTAGAGACGAAAAGGTAAACTATTCTTATTTCGAAAATATATTGTTTTAAGATGATTTTAAGGGTACAACCGAACAGCTTTTTCGCGTATTTCAACGAGTAGTAGTGAACCCCCTTAACTTTCGCAACTTAATTTCAAATGATAAATAAATAACTCTATGTTTAATATTGTTGTAGATCTTTTACGTGCATATAAATGGTTAATATGTTATTTACTCAAAGAGTCCCATGAAAAAATGCAGCAATTAAAACAAAAGGGTTTAGATTCATTTACAATTAAAAACGATACACAAATATATTATTTACGTTCGTTGTCCTTCGTTTATTTTGAGGTAGGTAAATATATACACGGTATTATTTAAGAAAGCGTACAACGCTTAACCGATGGTAGAACTAACCCCATAGATAGTAAATCTGGTAATAATTTTTGTTTTAATAAAAATCAATGTGTTCTCTGGAAAAAATGATTGTCAAAACCAAGATCAAAACTGACGTTAAACTTTTTTGCATAGGCGTAGAATTTATATTTTTATTATTTGATCTCAAAATTCCAATTACCTTCACCAATCAAGACATCAAGAATATGAGTATGAGTATGCAGCCATGTAGGTATAGTTGTATTCACGAAAGATGACTATTCAATGTCATTTATTCGATGAAAGAATACATAGTATTTTATATATTATTTGACGAATGTAATTTATGTTGTATGACGTAAATTACTTTCAACTTACTACAAATAATATTGACATATGTCGTAGAGTTACCAAAATTTTATTATTTACTGCACTGCCCTCTGAACTAATGTTTACCCAGTGACGTTAACATTTAAATCAAAATATTATTCCATGGTTTATGCCAAGTCTATGTTTTTGTTTTGTGAAAACATAGGTAAAGAACGTAAATCTCTGAGAAAGGTTTTATTAACAATTTTCAAATAAATTAGGTACACTTGCAAGCCTATGCATACGAAATGCAGTGAAGTTATCTGCAAATAATATTACAGCAGACGGCTTATAAATGA
Organism: Harpalus rubripes; assembly: GCA_963082715.1. Classification (NCBI taxonomy): domain Eukaryota; kingdom Metazoa; phylum Arthropoda; class Insecta; order Coleoptera; family Carabidae; genus Harpalus; species Harpalus rubripes. The sequence goes on along the minus strand of OY720448.1, from coordinate 32,014,018 downwards.
CCTTGAATAGTCATCTTTCGTAAACCAAATTATAGTTGGTTTATCGCGAGGTATTAGAAAATAGTCTACAATCTTATAATATTCTAACGTGAGGGTACCTACAACATTTGGTCCGCGAGCCCGGCCAGCGCGTGCGAAACGACTCCTATGAATTATAGGTAGGAGGAGCCTAGGCAGGCGATCAATAACATAGTGTAGCGCGTGATAGACGGGTGACGTGAGACGGGCAGTTAGGTAAACAAGAAAAGATAAGCGTAATTACCCGCGCATTGTTATATAGTTCGAGACGTCACGAGTATGTTCCAGAAGGTGTTAAGAGCATCGTACGTGTGTGCGAAGATAGACAGTCACAGACATAGAGTGTTAGTCCGTCAGAAGGACAGTTACATAACAGTAAGAAGAAAGGTGACATTGAGTTTGAATAGCACAACAGAATCGTGGTGAGCGTATGCAGTTTAGTGTCGAGTGGAATACTCGGGAAGGTACTGGTATGCTGGGATAGCTGTGGAAGTAAATACGCGGTAGTTTGAAGAGTATTGGCAAGCTAGGTATACAAGGACAGTAACAGCGAGTTGGTGTGCATACTTCGCATTGGTGTTGAAGAGTTGTGGTATACGGACAGTGACAGTCGGTGATACTGAGGCTCTAGAAGTTAGAGAGTTAGTTACGTAAATAGACAGATAGTGAGGTGAAAAGTGTGAATTCTGTCTAGGCAGTTGAATATACAGACGCTGTTGTCAGTTGAGTATATAGACGCTGTGGAGGTCGGTAGGTCGGACAGTTCAATGTGAAGTGACATACATAGTGGAAATAAATAATCAGTAATATCGTGTAAATAAATAGTACGTTGTTAATTGTTTAAATAAATAGTGTTAGTGTTAAACTAGTTAATTATATTCGTAGTCTTAAATTAGTTTTTAATATTTGTTTAATATTAGTAATCGTCATTGTTATTATTTTTTAAATATTTATTTATCGCTTTAATAAACATCTATTTTAATTAATAATAATTCTTAGATTTTTACACTTCACCCAAATAAATAAAAACGTTACAATATGTCAATAGACCTTTTCAATTTAAAGAGATAGAAGATATGCACCATGGGAATCTGCGCATGGTAAGAACAATTTGGCGAAAGCCATAGTTACTTGCTTCCTTGCTGAAATCCGTAGCATTTGTTTTTCCAAATTTAGATGCAAAATGTGAGAAAAATCTTTGACAACTTTAAAAAACTTTTTGAAAGAAGTTACAAAAGCTTTTATTGAAGCTCAAATGTCTAACAATGCAAATTTTCACCGAGAATACAGGTATTTTAGTGACTGAAATATTTTTGATGTTTCGTTTGACAGTCCAACTGGCAGTTGTTGGCGCCATTTTACTTACTATGTGCAGAGATAGAAAGAGATAGCTGTTAAATTGAAAAGGTCTATTGTGACAAGTGTGACATTTTTTTCCAGAGAACACATCGATTTTTATTTTTTTACAAAATTTTGAACTATGACGTACTATGTAATTGGCCGGTTCTTATACAGGGATTTTATTTTAACGTGCAACATATGGTCAATCACTTCCATGGTTACTACACATTACTGTCAAAAATGACAGCAATGTAATATTTGTCCATTTTAAAATGCAACATACAAAAATTTGTAGTTATGTATTTTCAATACCAATTTCCAATAAATTAGCGTACATACTATTACCAAAAAATAAAAACTTTAAAAAGCACATCTTAACAAACTTTGGCTTACAAAAGTTCATAGTTTTAATGTAATAAATTTCAAAAATACCTCCATTCACACTGAGACAATATCCTAGTCGCTCGTAGAAAGAATTGACACCATTTGTGATGTGTTCTGGAGGTATCTCCTGTGCTGCAATACTATTTATGATGTTGCATTTTAAAATGGACAAATATTACATTGCTGTCATTTTTTGACAGTAGTGTGTAACCATGGAAGTGATAAACCATATGTTACATTTTAAAATAAATTCTCTGTATGTAGAAAGCATATACGCCAACCCATCAACTACTCGCCCGACATCTGGCGGTCATTTTCGTAAAGAAACCGCTGACAGATTGACAACCGATGCATGCTGAATTGTGTGAAAACGCGTTAAATTAAAAGTACAACTGCGTTAAAATTAGTGTTACCGCGAAAAGACAAAGTGAAGGACGAGTCTGCTGTGTTCCCGGCTGCCCTAGCACGTAATATCGCAACCAAGAACTGAAATTTTACGGTTTTTCGAATCGTGATTCGGAAAACTGAGCGAAAACAACTTTGGATTGCACGTGTTTAGAGAGAATCGTAAGTTTTATTATTAAATTTGCACTAGTATGCCTACCAGGGGTTAACTAAAAAAATTATATAACAATCTCGAAATCAAATAATCATATTTTTTTTTTTTAGAAATGATTCCAGCAAAACATACTACAATCTGTATTTTATTGCACATTTTGTTGGAGAAGAAAAATCCAATGACTCTCGTAATGAAAACTACAATCCAACAATTTTTTCATGAAGACCAGAAACGTCGACATCTGCAGATCGAAGAAAAAGATTCATGGAACAGCATGAAAGAGGGAGAGTACCTACCACTGATGGAAACAAATAATGTTAATAATGGTATAACGTTTATTTATTTTTCTGTTCTTTTAAATATTTTACAAACATGTATTTTTGTGGATACAATCATATACCGTTAATTAATAATTCATAAATAGTTTTAGATTTTGAAGAGGGTGAATTACCGTCGACATCATCCATAAGAAATGTGACCTGTGAAATATCTGTTCAAACTGATGATATTGCAATTGAAGAGATCCATGACGCTACGTATATAAATAATATAAATGTGTATTTACTTATTAAATGATTTAAGTAATAAAAATTACTTGACCACATTTCATTCTACAGCAAAAAAAGAAGCAGTTTTTTTACCTTCATTTAAACTTTTCTTTCGAAAAATACTAATGTATACCGGTCTAAACCACATTTGATTATAATAACCGACATTGAACAACGGGATTATATTAGCTTTTATCTCAAAAGACACTATTTTGCATTCATAATAAAACGCGTTCAATCCGTTCTGTTTAAACCTATCAGCGCTTTGTTGTCGGCCGTGGCCGCTAGAGCGGCGCTCGCAACGCACAGGCTGATACTAGGTTGGCGTATAAAACAAAAATTATTGCTAGATTTACTATCTATGGGGTTAGTTCTACCGTTCTATCATCGATTAGGCGTTGTATGCTTACTTAAATAACACACTGTCTAAAAAATAAACTTTACAGCTTTCTTTGATGTTTCACTATTAATTTTTTTCATTTTTACAGCATTTTGTAATGGCCAAAGTTTACGAATTTCTCGACAACCTTACAGACACATCTTTAAAACGTCCTCTATTTAATTTATTGTCATTGTTCGGGGCTTATTCATTAGATAAACATATGACAACGTTATATCAAGGTGGCTATGCATGTGGAAGTAAACCAGCTTTTCTCATAAAACAAGGAATATTAAATATTTGTGAAGAGTTAAAAATTGATGCAGTAGGTCTAGTAGACGCTATTGCACCAAATGATTTTTTTATTACCTCGCCTTTGGGTAAAAACGATGGACAGGTAAATATTAATAGTTATTTTTCATACAAGAAAATAGATAAAATTCTATTTTATCGACGACCGGAAAGTGTTAATTATTATTATGAATTATTTTTCGCAAGTCAATAATAGGATATTCCGACACTTTTTTAAATTAATTTATTTTTCATTAATTTAGTCCGGTATAATTTTGAGTATATAAATCAAGTGAGGTATGAATTTAAAAAAAAAATTCGATATTCAAATTTTCTATCATAGTGCGCTTATGACGATCATCTGATATTGACATCTGCAGCGAACTTCAACGCCTAAACACACGTGTTCATAGACAGCTATTCGCGAATAAAGTTAAGCCGTAGCCATCTAGTGGCAAAATAAGAACTATTTGTTGTCGTACTTCACTGAAAACGCTATTTGGGCTAGTGTTATTTTATTTGGTTGTTGTTTGTGAACAGTAAGCTTTTGTTTTATTATTTATATTTTACGTGCTCATTCACTACTTCAATACATAGGTATTGAGTAAAATCAGACTTTTTGAAGGCTACTTTCCAGTTTAAATCTGTATCATCCTTAACCCGTTTTACACTTTCCTATTTAAAGACTGTTAGTTTCCTGATTTTTTCTTCATTTACTCAATTTTCTACTTAAAATTCCTTGAAGAATTATTAGAATTATAAATTTAAATAATTCTCTTTATAAGAGGCGAAGATTATTTCCCAAGAACATTGTCATATTTATCTGCAAATAAACAAATTTTGAAACGTCCATGCACAAAATTGAAATAATAACATTGAAACTTAATTTTCAAACTTATCAGTCAGTAAAATAAAACCTGCCTAAATATTTTAATAATAGAATAAAACGCTCTTGAAAACTGCATTTATAACATGTAAACAAGCACGTCTGAAAAGGATAGTACGACAATCATCCGACATCTTGGTTGATAACAGCGCCGCCACCGGTGATTTTATTCGCGAATACTATTATTCAAGGTTATTTGTTCGAAGAAAGAATACACATCACTTTATAGCAGTGGCTTAACAACATTTTGTATTAGAAAGAGAAAGATTATTTGACCTATGTTTATTTAATTTATGTGGTGTGACAGATATACATAAATAGTGGCATTACTTTCTAACACTATAAATAATAATGACATATGTCGTAGAATTGCAGATACCTAATTATCTACTACACTGCCCTCTGTGTTAATAATAATAATAATAATAATAATAATAATTTATTGCCCAACAGTAATCCGATAACAGGACAAAATATAATATAAACAAATAACAATATATGTATTGAAAATTACAAAATAATATTTTAAATAAACATATCTGGGTACAAAAGATTGGCTGCACGGGAAGCAATATAAATTGGAGAACGTTTGAGTATATCTGTGCGTGAAGTCGGCAGATGGAAGGGCCTGGCATATCTGGACTGCAGTCGGGGTACGTGGAATGACACCCGGGACAGGAGATATGATGCATCCACTTTGTTGGTTACCAAGCGATTGAGAAATCGAGCAAAGGACCATTCTCTCCTCTCGGTGAGGGACTGCATGGAATGACGTTGTAATAGGGAATCCTGGTCTGTGCCTCTTACTGGATAGAACCTATCTTGTTTAAATGAGAGATATTTTAAAAATCTACGATGAATTTGATCAAGAACTAGACTTTGATAATTAAAAAATGGATACCAAATTAAGCAAGCGTACTTAAATTTGCTCATTATGAATGCTAAATATAAGGTCTTTAGAACATTGATATCAGTAAACATATTAGAAATTCTCATAAGAAACCCAAGTGTCTTACTAGCCGATTTGCAAGTATTATTAATATCTGTGAAAACGAAATTGATACAGAAAGTAACTCCTAGATCTTTTATAGAATTTTTTCTTGATAACAAATTATTCTGCATATTGTAATCCACCTGCAATGCGTTCTTTTTACGTGTATACGTAACTATGCAACATTTGTCGATATTTAGTTTTAATTTGTTTTTAATACACCAGTTTACCATTAAATTTATATTGGTTTTCAATTGAATTGTATCAGCTGGAGTACTGATATTTAAATATAATTTGATGTCATCAGCATAGGCAAGCACATTACAGTTAAATGATGAAATGAGTTCATTTACGAACAAAATAAATAAAAGCGGTCCTAAGTTGGATCCTTGCGGTTCCCCTGAATTCGCAACAAACTTGAAAGATTCAAAACCATTATAGAAAACAGAACATGTGCGATTATGTAGATAAGATCTTAATAATTGAATTACAGAGGGAGCTGCGCCAAAATTACTTATTTTATGTAACAAGTGATTGTGGTCAATGGAGTCAAAGGCACGTGTTAAATCGGTGTAAACTGTGTCTACTTGACCTCTTTCATCCAACACCTCACAAACGTATTGTGAAAAAGATGCAAGATTAGTGGTAGTCGATGTTCCAACCATAAAACCATGTTGATCTGGAGTAATTAAAGTACGAGTATTAGTATAAATATTCTTGTACATTACCATCTCGAGTAGCTTAGCAAAGTTATTCAAAATTGAAATTGGTCTATAGTTATTAATGCAAGACTTATCACCTTTTTTGAAAACTGGTGTTATTCTGGTTTTTTTCCAACGTTCAGGAAACGTACAAGTGTTAATTGCTAGATTTATAATGGCACAGAGTGGTTTCGCCACTATAAATCGACAGTCTTCAATAAAGAAACTGGGAATTTGATCTTCTCCAGCAGTACATTCAGTTGAAAAGGATGACATCAAAGCACGAAGTTCTTCTTCACTAACATTAAGAAAATTGAAAGGCTGAGAATTATAATGTTCTTGTATAGAATTGTCAAATGAACTTTGTGCGAAGAAACTAGAAAAGAAAGAAGCAAATGCATTGACTATATCCTGTGGGGAATCATATTCATGGCTGTCATCATGAAGAATACCTGGTATACGAGTTGTACCTTGCTTTAAATTAACATATTTCCATAGCTCATTAGGGTTAGATTTTACATTTTGCTCTACATCACTAACGTAACAGTTGTAAGCGTTCTTAATCTGCGATTTTACTAAAAGCCTCAGTCTTTTAAATTCACTAAAATAATACGCATTATTTGTTTTCAACCATTTACGTCTATAATATTCTTTAGTTGAAAGGCTGTATTTAATTTCAGAAGTGAACCAGGGGGGGGGGGTATTTAGAAATTTTAAATTTATACTTAGGTACTGAGTCATCAAGTATAGCAGACAACATAGAATAGAATTTATTCAGAGCATCTTCAACACATTGATAATGGTTCAGGCATGGCCAGTCTGTGTTACAGATATCATCATATAATTTTTAATAGTTTGCTTTCTTGAAATTGTAACGTTCATTACCAGCAGATGAAAAATTAATTATTTTTAAACGATTTGGGAGATTAAATTCAAAAGATAAGGCAGGATGATGTTTATCCTCACCAACCATTGGAAAATTAGTCCTATTTATATTGATATCATCACAAAAATTTGATAATATTAAATCTAATTTCTTACCATTAGTATTTTCAATTGTGTTATATTGCTTAATATCAAGAACACTGCAGAAATTTCTAAAGGACACCGATTTGATACAATTAATAGAAAAGTTATACAGATTAGTTAGGTTGAAATCACCTACCAGTATAAACTTTTCATGAAGAAGAATCGGTATTAGTGCATCTAAAAATATAACAATTTCATTGTTACTTAAATCAGGAGGAATATATATTACACTTATTAAGATTGATGAATTATTGAAAAAACATCTACAAATAATAATATCGATTAGTAAATATTTGATAAATTAGACGTATCTAAAATTTTGAAAGAAATATGATCCCTTAATCCAATTAATACTCCACCGCCTTTTGAGCGATCTACATTTGAAAATTTTCTGTCACATCGGACAACATTATAATTTGATGAAAAAAGTTCAGAATTATACATAGAAGAGGTGAGCCATGTTTCAGAAATAAACATAATATAATAAATAGAACAACAATTAATATAAAATTCATGAGATTTTTTGTTAAGTCCATTCGTATTTTGATAATAACAATTAAATGTGATCGGATTACTATCGGGCTTATTTAGTTTTCCGACTTTGTAATTGTCGGTATTCCATTTATGTATTTAATCTTTAAGTTGGTTTCGCCATTCGACAAACGATTTTGCAGATCACGTTTCACAGTGTTATAGAAATCCATCTGTTTGCGCGTTCTGTCTCGAGATATCGATATATTTTTCCATTTATTTGAAGTTTTTAATTTTTTAACATTTTTGAAATTTTTTAATACATTATCACCTGATGATAATTTTACCTTAATTGGGCGTGGACGGGAAGCCGAAGAGTCATAGCGACCTAGTCTTATTGGTTTATCAAATTGAGAATGAACACCTAAGTCTGTTAAGATATGTGTTAATATTTACCCAGTGGCGTTGATGTTTAAATCAAATTATTATTCCTTGGTTTATAAGTTAATTCTGTTTTTGTATTTTGAAAAAACATAAGTAAAGAACATAAATCATTCAGAAAGGCCTTATTTAAAAAGAAACATAGTTTTCAAATGAATAACTCTTAGTTTTTCATTTAAAATGTGTCCATAAATATTTCACGTTGCACGCCTATGCATACGAAATGCAATGAAGTTATCTGCAAGTAATATTATATCAGACGGCTCACAAATGACCTTGAATAGTCATCTTTCGTGAATAATAGTTTATTTGCTTGTTTTGAACAAGAAAACGTGGGTAAACAAACAAATATCAAAGGAACACGTAATAATTAACACAAAAAGTGAGTAAACTATCAAATACAAAATATATTTAATCTGAAATAAGCAACAACATATAGGCTGGTACCACAAGCCTTGTTTTAATTAAAACGCTGTTTTAAGGAGGTTCGAGCGAATCTCCTCGTGAATAATTAATTTCCAACTTTATGGTTCAAAATTTTATAATTATAATGAAGGATGTCTTATCCAACTATTCTAAAAAAAAATAAAAAAGAAACAATCCACTGTCTAGTTCTTTATAAAATCGCTTATAAAGTTGACGTTTTCAACGTTCTAATACGTAAATTCTTACGCTAGAAACATTTCCGTAGATACTTTTTTGTTTGTTTTACATTGATATTTCCAACTTTGATGAAGAAAAAACTAGTACAATAAAATTGAAGACTTGTAGTATATTATAAGAGGTTTATAATGCCTTCTTACTGTTCAAATTAACTTGGTAGGTATACAAAATTTAAATAACTCTTTTTTCATTTTAGATGTACAAGCATTTGGAAAACGCACTTTTCAATGCGACAGCCGCACTTTCCCGTCCAGATTGGTGGCAAGAAATAATTAATTTTGATCCAGAAATCAAAAGCAAATTATAAACACACTTTAACATATTAATAGACTTTATTTTTCGTATATTATAGTGCAATTTTGTATACAGCATTCAATTTATTTCATTACTTTATTGATAAAATAAAAAAAATATACAAAGTACGGCAATAAAATTTCAATAATTCATTCTTTCCCTTATTCTAATCTATTCCACAACCATTATCATATTAATACTGACTTTACACGCTTGTGTCTTTCTTTATATACCTATCGAGCAACTTTTCTCCATCGGGGTCAACTTGAGACAACTGTCTGAAGCCCTCATCATCAACGAAGCAAATTTCATGGCCATCTGGATCAGCCAGGATTATAACTCGTACTGTAGCTTTTCCAGGAGTGTCCAAAGATATCAATGGAGTCAGAATCTTTTGATTTGTTTCCTGGATCTTTTTATCGATTGATGGTTGTTGATCAAATGGACAAGAAAAGGCTATACGGCCGTAAGCTTCGGCTCTTTCGAGGACAGATCCTAAAATGAGATTTACCCTAAAATGGGTGGAGGTTCTTTCTTTAAAATTAATAATGGAATGTTCCACAAGTTTTTTATTTATTGTTTTTTGAAACTACCTTTTGCTTGGACCACAAATATAAAGGTCACGCTAGAATTACTGAGAATAAAGCACATGGTTCATATTTTTCGAATTTTATTTTAAATATGTTCTAAGTAATTCCCTTCAACAATAATACATACAAACATTCTCTCCTTCCAGTTCTTACAAGTTCCCAACCAATCTTCTTTTGGATTGTTTTCATAATAATCATGAATAGGGGATTACAGCTCAATTGAATTAAGAGAAATTAGTAAAAAATAGTGAAAGTATATGCTTAATAATGAATATTAATAAAGAAATAAAATGATATAATTGAAATACTTCAGAAATAAGGAGTTTTTTGTTTTAGCAGCTCGTCACTCATATGAAATCCATATATACATATTATTTAGATTGGTGACTCAAAGACCACCTATAAATATATAACGAATACCGAGTTAGGGGCGGAGCCTACTAACAATGGAAGTAGAGAAATTCAAATAGCGAAGGCGTGGCTATCAGTCCAGTAGTGCAATTCTCAAACAGTTTTTATTTGAATATAAATATTTTGCATTAAACTTAATTTAAATACATTTCCAATTATAAATCATGTAGACTTGTACAGTGTAATAATATTCATTTATTTTATATATATATATATATATATATATATATATATATATATATATATATATATAGGGTGTTAAATAAAAAGCGGGCCATAGGCGTTTAACATGGGAAATCAGTTTTTCCTTGCGCAAAACTTCCCATTTAATTTTAAACAAAAATGTTTCAAATAAATGTTGTAGAGAATTAAATTCTACACCAGCATCACTAAACAGATTTTACTTTACATGTTTAGTAACCTGTAAAATCCAATTTGAAATTTTATCATATTACTCATGAAATTTAAACAAAATTACAAAGAAATGCATATCGTTTGAATTGTCAGAATTTCGATTTTGTAGGTTACAAAATAAAAATAAATAAAATCTAAGCAATAATTTAGATGTAGATTATAAAAACAAAATGGTTTGAAGGACTTAGGATAGAATATAATTATCAGTAATTTTTATTTGAAAATCGAATTTCTGACAGTTCAAATGATATGCATTTCTTTGTAATTTTGTTTAAATTCCATGGCTATCACTACAAATGAGCAATATTTTTAGAATTTCAATTCGGATTTTACAGGTTACTAAACATGCAAAATAAAATCTGGTTAGTGATGCTGGTGTATAATTTAATTATCTACAACTTTTATTTGAAACACTTTTGTCTAAAATTAATTGGGAACTTTTGCGCAAGGAATAACTGATTTCCCATGTTAAACGCCTATGGCCCGCTTTTTAATTAACACCCTGTATATATATATATATATATATATATATATATATATATTTATATATATATATATATATATATATATATATATATATATATATATATATATATATATATATATATATATATATACGAGGGTGGATTGAAAAGTTTCCGGAATGACTGAGAAGGCCTTGGTTTTTGGAAAACAATCTTATGTCGTTGTTTTGTTTAACTCTTCATATGAACTGTCAAAAAATTTCAGTACAATCTGTCTATCTGTCTAATCGTGAAAAGCGTCTGTGTCGATCTCCGTAGCGTTAAATCGATAATGAATAAAAACGAAGTTCGTGCTGTTATCAAGTTTTTTTATTTGGAAGGAAAGACGGCATCAGAGATCAAGACCAGGTTGGATGCTGTCCTTGGGAATGCTTCACCTTCGTTTTCCACTGTGAGTTTCTGGGTTTCGGAATTTAAGCGTGGCCGAACACACACCTCTGACGAGTCACGTTCAGGTCGCCCAAAATCGGCTACCACACCGGAAATTGTGGATAAAGTCCACGATATGGTTCTGGAAGATCGCCGAATAAAAGTGCGGGAGATTGAGGAAGCCATAGGGATCTCGTATGAACGTGTAGTTCATATTTTACATAATGAGCTGGGCATGAAAAAAATGTGTGCCAAGTGGGTGCCGCATTTGCTTAGTTCGGAGCAAAAGCGCATTCGAGCACGAACTTCAGCCGACAATTTGGAGTTATTTAAGAAAAATCCAGTTGATTTCAAAAGACGTTTCGTAACCATGGATGAAACATGGATACACCACTACACGCCAGAGACGAAAATTCAGTCGAAAGCGTGGATTGGACATGGTGAATCGGCCCCGAAGAAGGCGAAGTCAGTTCAATCGGCGGGAAAGGTGATGGCGTCAGTCTTTTGGGACGCCAAAGGCATTCTTCTAATTGATTACCTTGATAAAGGAAAAACTGTAACTGGACAATACTACGCCACACTTTTAGTCAAGCTGAAAGCAGCAATTCAAGAAAAACGTCCGGGAATGGCAAAGAAAAAGATCTTGTTTCACTACGACAATGCGCCAGCTCATTCAAGTCGAATTGCTCAAGAAAAATTGACCGAACTGAAGTTTGAAATCGTCCCCCATCCACCGTACTCGCCCGATTTGGCTCCCTCGGACTTCCATCTTTTCTCGAAACTCAAAATGTTCCTCGCCGGAAAGAGATTTCGATCCAATGAAGAAGCCATTGGAGCAAATGCTTATTTTGACGACCTGAAAGAAAACCATTTCCGGGAGGGAATCGAAAAGTTAGAAAAACGTTGGACCAAATGTGTCGACCTCAGAGGGGACTATGTAGAAAAATAAAATGTAGTTTGTGTTAAATATACATATTTTTTCACGTCATTCCGGAAACTTTTCAATCCACCCTCGTATATATATATATATATATATATATATATATATATATATATATATATATATATATATATATATATATATATATATATATATATATATAGGTATATATAAATATTTTGCATTAAACTTAATTTAAATACATTTTCAATTATAAATCATGTAGACTTGTACAGTGTAATAATATTCATTTATTTTATATATATATATATATATATATATATATATATATATATATATATATATATATATATATATATACATATAATTTAGAAATAGCATATATTTCAAGAACATATAGGTCCACGAAGAAAATAGTTTGATATAAAAACTTATATTCGTGGCCTCACATCTATATTTTCAAATTTCAGATGATTATAACTCAGTTATTAATAGGAATTTTTTCACCGAATTTTCACCGACAGTGTTAGTTTTACTTATACGTTCAGATGAAATTATATATATAAAAAAATGGTGTAATCTCCTATTGCAGCATCGATTTCTTCTTCAGACGAAAACCTTCTACCCCGCATTTTTTTTTATAAAACCAAAAGAATAGCCTTAAATCGCACGTTGCCAAATAAAGTAAGTATAATCGATGTTCTATTACTTTTATATATTTTTTCGCCAAAAACTGAAGAAAATGTTATCTGGTTAATTCCATATTTTCACTCACTTTAAACAATTGATTAATTAAGTTTTAACCTACTTCACATTCGCACCTTAATTTCAAATGACATAAATAATTGTTTAAAATGATCGTGCGTGTTTAGTTTTCCACGGCCTACCTGATTTTTTTTTATTCTCAATAATTCTAGTATCGTATCTTATTGGAAAATCGTAGTATTCTACTCTCGTGTTACGAATAAAATTCTTTCAGGTGAATTCAATAATCGCCTGCGGTTCGTGTTGCAAACTTCATCCTTTTAATCTAAGTTATATTGCAATAGCTAAATAATATACTATAGGAGCCCAGTCGCACATGTATTGGACAAAAAAAAATATGCAGAAAATTGATTTTCAGAATTAAAATTTGTTAAATGCAAATTATTTATAGAAAAACAAATAAGTATATTAAATACTCCATATCTGACGCATATCAATTGGGTCAATCATAACTCGAACGCTGAGTTAAATGATTATATTTTCATCAAAACAGAGATGTGTATTTTTTTTGTTCGCATATTTTATCGAATACGCATTAAGAAACCAATTAAAACTTATTGTTGACATGCAAATGTAGTGCGATTGTTAAATAAGTACGCGGAAGGTCTTTATCCTCTAATATACGAAATTCTGTTATTGTTGCTCATAAAATTAGTCTTCCTGGGTAAAAAATTAAGTATCCCCTAAGGAGCGACAAGAAACATAATTTTTCAGTTTAAAATTACCGGAAATATTGAAACAAACGTTACAACTGGACGTTCTTCAATGATACGAAAAGGGATGATCGTGCTTTACTGATACTTATAACAGTAAGACCATCGAATTTCTATCCCAGATTTACCTGTTAAATAGGCAAATGTGAGTGGTAGACCTACCTTTAGAGACATTTGCCGGAAAAGTATGAAAAAAAACTGAACAAGGTAAAAAACTGGTAATTTTTAATCTAGGCGATGGAAAAGTCTATTCTCACACAAAAATAAAAGCAAGCCCGATATTTTTGGGTAAAAGAACACAAAGATTGAGTCCCGGAACTAAAAATCCTGCTTGCTTTTGTTTTTGTTAGAAAAGACTTTTCCATTGCAAAGATTAAAGTATTACCAGTTTATGATTATTCATTTTACCTTATAGGACTTATATCTCAGTTTTTTCATATTTCTTAGGCAAGTGCTTTTAAAGATCAGTCTACCACTCATATTTGCCCATTTCACAGGCAAATCAGAGATACAAACTCGGCGATCTTCTATAATAATTGCCCGTAAATCACGATCATCCATTTTCGTAATCATCGAAAAGCGTCCAGTTTTAACGTTTGTCTCAATATTAAGTTTCTCGTCGTTCCTTGAGAAATACCTAAGTTTTTTGTATTTTTTTTTTCCAGAAAGCCCCATTTTATGCGCTACATTAATAGAATTTTGAATATTAAAGGATAAAGACTTCCTGCATACTTTCTTAACAGTCGTACTACATCGACATGACAACAATAAGTTGTAATTGGTTTCTTAATGCAAACTCTATAATATATTTTTAAAAAAAATAAACATCACTCTTTTGTTCAAGATTTAAACACTCTGCGTTCAAGTTACGGTCCAATTGATATGCGCCAGACAAAGTTGTATTAATTTTGTCATTATAATTATTGTAATTGGAATACAAATTAAATATTGTTAATTAATTGCTTAAGCTATAGTGTATTTAATATACTTATTTCTTTTTCTAAAAATAATTTTTTTTAATAAATTTATTTTTAACTTGAAATTTGGGAACTGTCACGATGAATAATTCATGAGGAAAAGTAGGCCTTACGTTCCATTTTTTAAATGAAATAATATATTTATTATATAATTTTATTGGACGTTTCGGACTTAATATTTGTCCATCATCAGCATATAAATTACAATAGTGTAGTGCTTTACACGTTAAAAAATGAAAATACAATATTTACAGACACATTACTTAAATGCCGTCCACACATTATCAAGAAATGTAAAAGAAACTTGAAATAAATGTGAATGCCAAGACGGCAAGCTAAGCATGCTTAGCTTGCCGTCTTGGCATTAATTCTGAATAATTGATTTTCTGCACTATTTTTTTGGTCCAATCCATGTGCGATCCCTCGTATACTCCGCCTGACGTTAAAGGCAACACCGCCATTAAATATTTGAATTTTCATTTCTTATTCATTAATGAACCGCTTTCATATTTTTTAAAAAGTATTATAAATAAAACTAGGCAATAGTTTGTCATGTTAAGCTGTATAAACTTTGACGTCACATTCTGTTTCAGGTCAAGTGACTTTTCAAAATATTACACAAATTTCAATAATTAATTGTAAACGATTTAATTCATATTTCGTGATATTTTCAAATTAGCGGCTATTTAAAGAATTTTTTTTAAAATTTAATACTTACTGGCCAATAGGGCACGAGCAGACACGTGACTCGAGCTACCTTGACTTGCTTGTGATCAGCTGATTTGTGTGCGCATGTCATATTGACAAAAACATTGTCAATTAGACATGTATTTTAAAAATGAAAAATAACTCACCAATATCTTGCAGTTCGAGTTTGGCCTGATTTTCATCAAACCCTAACAAAACAGACTTCTCATTTTTTTCAAATATGGTCAACCCAAGTATGCCATTCCAATAATCAATAGACTTTTGCAAATTCGAACTCGCTAAAGTCACCTTCACAACTGGATCTATAAACACTTTGTTTAAACTACGTCGAATAAGTAATGTCTTAAATTTTACCAGAATTCTGAGGTTGTGGTTCATCTATAATATTAAACCTGTATCCTCCTGGAGCTTCCAAAACATTTCCTGGAAGGATGGGCCATCCTATTTGTTTAGCTCTTTCTAGGGCTTCTTTACTTCGGATGGTAATTCCCATAAAATCATTACCGAGTTTGTACGATTTTATTGGATAGTTGTAGGTTAACTCTACAACAAAATGCGAGTCTTCGGGCCCATAACCTATCATCGTTTTGCTCCAACGATTCGCATAAGGTCTTAAATATGAAAATTAGACAAAATACATAACATATTTTCTGTTTTTTACCCATTACAAGCGGCTTCGCAGCCATCAGCAAACTCTTCATGTCTCAAAACTTTCATACCAAGTACTTCCCTATAAAATTTCGATGTCTGATTTCTGTCACCAATTTTAAAGACATAATGGAGTGCTCGACCAGTAATACCGGCCATATTTTAAATGCAACAGTCAACAATAACAATAAAAGATATTGGTAAATATTTAGTCAACTGACAGGTAAATATCAATGTCAAATGACAATGACACGTGATATGACTTGTGATCTGATTTTAGTTGAAAAGATGGCGCCAAGAACAGAAGGTATAGTTTAATCTACAAAAAATAACGGTTCAAGGTCACCATTAAGTCATATGATATGATATTTATTCATTTCGTACAATGGACCTTTTCAATTTAACAGCTAACTCTTCCTATCGCTGCAACTGCCAGTTGGACTGTCAAACGAAACGTCAAAAATATTGTAGTCATTAAAATACCTGTATTCTCAGTGAAAATTTGCATCGTTAGACATTTTAACTTTAATAAAAGCTTTTGTAGCTTATTTCGATAAGATTTTTTAAAGTTATCTGAGATACAAACGCCATAGATCTCAATTGTTCTTACTATGCGCAGATCCCCATTGCGCATATCTTCTATCTCTTTAAATTTAAAAGGTCTATTCAGGGTCGATATTTTTATTTCTAGTTAAATTGTTAATTGTTAGTTAAAACGAAAAATTTCACAACACAAAATTGACACATGTGTGACGGTCACATTAGAAGTCAAGTATTGTGAATGACACATGGTTCATAATTTTAGAATTTTATTTTAAATATGTTCAAAGTAGTTCCGTTCAACAATAATACAATTCACTATTCTTTCTTTTCACTTCTTAAAAGCTTCTTTTGGGATGCTTTCAAAACAATTTCTGGAAGACTTAAAAACAGTCAAAGTTGTCAAATTAATTTCTGGTAACTTATAAACTGCCAAAGCTGTCTAAGTAATACACCTTTTCAATTTAATAGCTATACACCGATTTTTCTCGCTTGAACTTCACATATTTGATTTCTGAACCACAAAATAACAAGAAATTGTATTATTATCTTTGTCTTATATATGGTTTCCTAGTTCCTACATTCTATCTTCGATATGTATATCTAATAGCTTCATATTTGTATTACTAACGCATTTAGAGAAAGATACGTAAACAAAATACAAATGAATATGACATTCGATAACAGTGGTACTTAATATTTTTGTCGTTCGCAACCCAAATTCATGAGAAATAAATAAAGTTACTCTTACGGCTCACTCTGTTTACGTTAAGTGTCGCGAAATGCAAAATTCGAGAAGTATGAATTTCATTTTGGATAAAAAATTTGTAAAAAATCTCAAATGTAGGTTTGACATTTTAGATGTACACTGTATTGTATCTGGTTTAAGATTGCAGTGGTGCGAAGATTGGAGTAGTGTGATCTTGTTTTCACACTACTGCAATCTTAAACCAGATAAGTATACTTACATATATTTATTAAAAATTGCGCATTGAATTTATTATTCAAATTGCAATAATAATTTTTAGGAAGTTTATTTATCAGCAACTTTGGTAGGATATTGAAAACAGGGCCTAAATTGAAAATTCCTAATACTGCATGGGACTGGGGTATTTAAAATTGTCATTATATAATTTCAGTCTTATTACTTATATTATAAAATTATAAATCATGATTCGAAAATACTCTCTGGTTATATTATAATTTCACTGATTGACTAAATAAGTTCTAACAATAAGATAACTTTCGCAACTTAATTTTAAATGACATATTAACTGTTTAAAATGATAGGGCTACTACTATTAGTAAGTGATAGAAAGCAATTTTAGCATAAATTCAATAACCTTTCTCTTATAATATATATATATATATATATATATATATATATATATATATATATATATATATAAATATATATATAATGGTTTTAAAAAAGTGACCTTGAATAGTAATCTTCATTGAATCAGACTATAGTATAACGATTTATCAGTATGCTAAAGATTCGAAATGAACTTATAACTCATTTTAATTACAATTAAGTTATAATTACCTGACATGGGAGGCACCTTAATTTATAAATGCTTTAAGATGTAAGTAAAATTTGTTAAGGAACATGCAAAATTTAATTTTCATTCATAATTTATTAAAAATTATGTTTAGACAAATGTTAAAAAAAATTATACGTTTTAAATTTTACAAGGCAATTTGCGATTCAAGTATTTGATAATGGTAATAATAATAATACAACTCAATTTTGCTTTTGAATCTGGGGCCCAACTAGTGCCGGAAAACCCCGCTAGTTGGCAGCAGCGGTCCCATGCATGGCCCAGAACAATCAGTCTCAAAGTCGCCATGTTACTGATCAGAGCTGTGCGGTACGCGAATTCTACTTAAACTTGAGTTATTTGCAGTATGTGTTGTAAATGTATGTGCTTTCAAGTTACTCAATGTGTAGTGTGCCCCGAGAAACTCCTTCCCAGCAAATGGCGGGCCCAGTGATTGAAAAAAGTTAGGGAACTGACATTTGGAAAAGTGAGTCATTTATTTCTTTTTTATTTGCCCTTTTGTTAGGGGTAGTTGGCGGGATTGAGAAAAAAATGAGTTGTGATGAATGAAAACAATTGAGAATTGTTGAGAATAGTTATTATTTTGTTTTTTGAGTGAGTTTGAGTGGAGTTTTCATTCATTTAATGTTGTTTTTGTCTGATGTCAACCTGTTAACCTAAAAAAATAAGTACGTTGACATTTTTAAAGGCTTGCCAAATACTCGGACAAATCTAGAAACTTTATTCTATTGGCAAACTATGTAACAAAAAAATGTATTATATATTGCTACTGTAATTACAATTACAAATCATAATTCCATGATTTTGTTATATTTATAAATGAAAGATTACAAAATTGTTGAGATAAATGAAAATATACTAGCGAAAGTTGAATTAACAATTACGTATTCAATATTTTTGAAAAGAAAGTTATGTATTCTTGAAAGTATTTCATCTCTTCGTCCACAGATTTTGTCGTCAGGTTGAGTTTGGACTCCTTCCAATGCAACAATTGCACTAAAACTATATTTAACTCACTATTTCTATGATTGACGAAATAGTTTATCATTTCTTATTGTTCCTATTTAGTTTTCTATTAATAAATATTATGATACTGATCTTCCTTAAAGTTTTGAAATATAAAACAAGTGATATTTGATTCGTGAGTTAGTCATATGTTATTAAATGCTGACGCCTAAGGTATTAAAATCGGATATTATTGTTTTGTTTACGGTTCATATTTTGAGAATAGGACAATGAGAATAAAAATAATTTTACCTGAGTTGATATCTTTGTCTTATTTCTTGGAATTTTGTAATTACTATTTGAATAGGTGAAATTTCAGGTTGAAAAGAAAATAAAATTATACTTTTTTTATAATTATTGTAATTATCTATGTACATATATAAATTCTCATTTTCATATGTTCAATTTAAATTTTTCATATGGGGTCGCGTGGCTCAGCGCATTAAATAATCCGTTCCAAAATGATCCTTGTTCAAAACAAAACTACAATTAAGTATTTCCATTTTTATTTTACGCCACCGTAGGTGACAGAGGTTTAGGAATTACGCTAAAAATAGCGACACAAGTAAGAACATACAAAAATGAAATATAGATACAGTGTGCTTGAAAAAGTGGAAACACCCTTTTATATCACTTATTATTAATACTCCCGGGTTTATAGTAATTGGTAACAACTTTTAATTTTTAATCGGAAAACGCTAAACTTATTTTGTTATCAAACTGTGCAGTTCGCCAAAAATTGGAGTCACGTAAATTGATTTCCACGCGTAAAAATATATAAATATGTTAAAATAACATTTGTCGTCAATAATTGGAAATATGCGTGGATAATAAAACGATTTAATAACATTATGAATACGAATATTATACTTAAGCTTTCATTGCAATTGGCAGTTGGAAGCCTATAGGTCATTCCACATATCTTTCATTTTTATACAAATGCAGGTGCAGTGTTTAAAAATATACATTTGTTTATTGGTCAATTTTTTTGCAACATTGCTAAGACTTAACAACTTCCCTCGTAACTTCCTTACAAAATAGGGCTGATGATTTGGTTTACTTTCACAGTTTCCTTATTTTCTGCATTAATTTAGCTGAAAATGGATTCCTTATTTGAAAAAGGCGATAGCAGAAGGCTTGGAAGTAGTAAGAATTTGGAGTAGAGAACTAAATAAAATATTATTTTATTTATATATTTTTTCTTCACTGCTAGTATTAAAGTAAAATATTACAATTCCTGTTTTAAAATATTAATTAATTTCCTGTACAATTTCTAATTTTCTGCTATGTCAAATTAATTTTCTTTAATTTTACTATTTTTATCTCATAGAAAGTGTATCAAATCTCATTACAACCATACTATATCAACCGTTTCATAATATTATGCAATGAATTTGTGGTTTTCTTGGTTTTATATATCATGTGTATGTTGGCAACAATGGCTGTCATTGTTATCACAACATGTTTCGACAAGTTTGTAAATCTTGATGGAAAAATTTTGCAATGTGCCCTATTGAAAACATAATCGCCTACGCCCATGGAACACTATTAAGGATAGTGTTTAGATAGTGTGTTTATTTAGCAAATATTATAGTATAAAGTAGGTTGAGTGATTTTTTGACACGATCACGATCTGACAATATTTATTTTGCGAAATTATAAATTTAGTATCAAGAACAAGATTTTTGTATTTATTTTCAAATGTAACAAGTCTATTTATAGAAAAAATACATTTAAAAGTAATATTTAAATATGGCGGTGACATCATTATGTTTTGAGGGTATATTTAGTCAACGAGAGTAGTAAAATTAAATATTATTGCAACAATCATGAATAATCAAAGGTACCTCTATATTTTAAAAGCAAAAGGGCTTAGCAGACAATTTTAATTTCATACATGAGATGAACCGACAAATAATTCGCGTCTTGTAAGAGAATAGCAATTGTACTTGTATAATATCAAAAATATAAGCTGAGTCAGCCCCCATAGTCACTGGACTTATGGGTCGATTCTGTTCACATCTGCAAGTCTTACAAATCTGTAAATCTGTAAAAACCTGACAGAAACACATCTATTTTTGTTGATTAATATAAAATTATACATAAGAGTGGCAGGTTTCGCTGTGATTTTGTTCATTATTTGCAAATTTACAGATCTGTAAGATTTACAGATATGAACAGAATTCACCCATTAAACCCGATAGAGTAAGTGCGGGAAATTCTTGAAAGATACAGGAATATAATTATTAAAACCACAGTAGCATTAAAAAATTATAAGCAGAATGGAGAATAAAGCGCCATTTTCAGAGACTAAAATTGCGAGTACAAAAATATTTTAAAAATGAAATTAAATAAGACATAGTTCATATCTTAGTCACTTAATTAAGTTTTAAGCTTTAATTGTACAATTGTTTTGTTTATTTTAATGAATTGCAATTGTTATTGTTGCGAAATGTATGAATCATTTTTGTTTTTGTCTTTGCAATGTCAAAAAAATTAAATTGTTAGTATTTAAATGTAATGGAAGTAATAAATAAATAATCGTATTTATAAATAAATATATCTATTGGAATATTTTATATATGTTTTTTGAACCTTGAAATTCTGTTGCCTCTTAAATCTTACAAAATTATTCCATTACAAAATTCACATTTCAAAAACGTATTTAAGTATTTCAAGTCTAAATTTCATATGAGTAATGGCATACTTTTTTAAGTGCATTTATTCGACACGCCATTTTTAAATTACTACACTGATACTGATGCACACAGACAAACACATGTACGCACATACATATTTTTTATCGACATATAACTATATAATTCGTATTGTGAGCGAATGTCTGATTTAAACGATTTTTCTAATTAAATATAGCACGCATATTCCAACTTATATAAGTACATATACATAAAAGTTAGTATTTATTAGATTTCATAAGAACTTAGTATGAAAGCTATTTACAGTTAATTATACAAATGCTTTTAAAATACTTAGGTAAATATAAATATATCATCACGGCTCATTTCACATTTCTGAGACTGTAATTTTAAATAAATTAAATACATGACCTTCTGTCACTCAGTATAATATATAGTAGCTGTTTTCATGGTTATTGCATAGCTGGCTGCTTTATGAAATTGAATTTCTATATATATATATATATATATATATATATATATATATATATATATATATATATATATATATATTTTTAATTCTATATCCATTGAATATGAAGTATAAAATCGAGGGGTGAACCACCTAGTAAAAAATGTACAGGGATTGCCATTTTTGGCAGTACTGAGGTATTTAATGTCAGTATTACCTGTATTTCAAAAATACTGCCAGTATTACTAAAATACTGCCAATATGACCAGAATAATGCCAATATTGCTAAAGAATTCCCAAAATTGCCAGTATTGTTAACGTATTTACTGTATTGCCAATGTTTTCGCATTATATTTTTTTATATATAAATAACGATTAAGATGACAAAAACTTTTTTTTTAATAATTAGGTACTTTGCGATATAACAATTTATCAGTGCAACTGTGACGTCATAACTATTGCTATCTTTCTCGCGCAGCCTAGTATAGAAACTGGTGCGAAAAGGATAGCAATAGGTTTCGTTAAAAATCAAATGTAGTTAAACAAAAACAATTAAGACTTTTTAATATTACGAATTGCTTCAAAATCAATTGAACTGTCATTTAAAATAATTTAAAAATATTGAGTGCTCCATTGCAGATCAAATAAATTTATACTTACATAGATCTGTACTAATTTCATTCAAATCTTGAATTCTATTTAGGCGCCTTAGAATATTTAGTAGATCAAAATTAACGATAGTTGAAAACGTACTTGTCATAGACCTGGTTTGACGAAATAGTTTCTCACAGGGTTGACTGCTGTAGAGCCAAGGTAAAAAGGGAATTTTGTTTTCTCGACATTTATCTAACATAATAATTAATTGATGAGCATGTAACTCTATGTGTAACTATTTAAAGTCAAGAAATTTTTCTCAATACTAAATTTGTTTTCTTTCAGCCATTGTTTCCAAAGCCTCAGAAAAAAAACTGAATACCACATAATAGTATATTATGTGGCACGTGTGTGAAGCTGAAATTTTTACATGAGGAAGAGATTGCGGCCCGAGCCGAAGGCGAGTGTTGCAAACCACCCGAATGTAAAATAGGCTTCACACACGTGTTACATACTATACTTTTTCTACGACCTTGCAATAAAGTATAATTTTTTCTTCACATTGTCATTCTTTTAACTCTGTATCACTATTAAAATATTAAAAAGAAATATAATAAATTTATATTTTGTAAGTGACAGTCTGTAAGATCATAAAATTTGTATTAGATTGCTTAGAAATTTTTATTTATAGCTTTTGAATGCTTACTGGACTGGATTTATATTTGACATAAAGCTGTAAATTTAGAATTACAAAATTTTATTTTATGTTATTTCTCCGAACCATTTACAAACACATGATTTACATATATATATATATATATATATATATATATATATATATATATATATATATATATATATATATATATATTCATTCTGCATGTTAAAACTGAACTATTTACTTTACCCACACTGTGCGTGAAGTATCACTTCACGAACAGTGTACAAAAAATCAAACTTCACGCATAAAAATTGATACGTGAAGTACTTACTTCATGCATGGGAGTAGAAAAAGTATTTTCTTTGTTCAATATTTTTTATTAAATGAGTCATGTATATAACGTGTAACAATTAAATATTGTTGTATTTTGTGTTGCTTGGCTGCCAGGAATTTGTTTTAATAAATCTGTCACACATAAAGCAGATAGTTTAATTAATTAATTAAAATTCATTTTATCTGTATCTGAAATTTTATTATTATTATTAATTGTAAAATTAAGATAATAGAAAGGAACATCAAAAGATGCAGTTAAATAACATGTAAACTGAAATTATTTTTCTTCCGGATTGCCGGAAACAACCAACTTTTTATTTTAAATGTAACATCATGTACACAGGTATTTTAAAAATACGGATCCTGTAGAAAATTATGACTTCCATCTTACATATGAAGTTATTTTAAGTTGTAAACTATCGTACAATTTTTTAAACAAACATACAATTTAGTCATTTTTCCTGAAAAGATTATAAAGGTAAAGTACCTAATGACTTCACTCTCATGAAGATATTTTTCATATTTTCTTAGTAAATACATAAATAACTTAGTTACTGTAATACTCAGGTTTAACTATATTTAAGTCACTGCACAGTCTATCCACTCAAACAAGTTAAAGCTTCAAATTATAAAAAAAATCGTCTTTTCGCCTTGCTTTTCGCAGAGAAATGATGATGTATCTCTGTATTGCTGTACGTATTGCCACTTATTGCCGAGTATTTCACAGTATTGCTACGTATTTCCAAATACTGCCTCGTATTCCCTAGTATTCCTAACTATTGCCATGTACTGATAGTATTTCCAAATGTATTCCTTAAAAAATGTACAGGGATTCCCACCAGTGGTTCACCCCTCGTATAAAATGCAATCAAATCGTACGAGAATAAATAATCTTTAATATTTATAATAGCATTAAAAACAATGAAAAAATGATATTTAACAGTGTTTTTTCGAGAAAAACTGTTAAAATCTTCAAATGAGATTTTCCGGTAATTTTTAGAATTGTAGTATTGCTGTTATCACACACACACACACACATACATACATGCATACATACATACATACATACATACATACATACATACATACATACATACATACATACATACATACATACATACATACATACATACATACATACATACATACATACATACATACATACATACATACATACATACATACATACTTACATACATACATACATACATACTTACATACATACATACTTACATATATACATACATACATACATACATAGATATACAACACACATACCGACATCATCGTAAAATCGTATTCTAGGAACTCTACAACGTGCCTATTCTTTAAAAACTCACCATCGAATTTTTTGAGCAGACAATACCTTCCTTTTACATTTAAAGGTGACGGAAGGAAAAAAAATTGTCAAAAATCGCATATTGCCAAATCAAGTGAGTATGGCACGTGTTCTATTATATATTTTTACCTTCCGTCACCTTTAGGTAAGGAAGGTATTGTCTTTGGTCAAAAAATTCGATGATGAGTTTTTAATCAATAAGCACGTTTTAGGGTCCCTAGAATACGAATTTACTATTTTTACGATGATGTCTGTATGTGTGTGTGTGTGTGTGTGTGTGGATGTGTGTGTGTGTGGATGTGTGTGTGTGTGTAACAAAATTTTCGTCTGCGATAACTCTAATACTACAGTTTCAAAAATTATAATTTTTTCGTATACTTCTTCGTTACATCCATAGGAAGAGCTGATTAGATTTTGGTTACAATTGGTCAACCGGAAGTACCATAATTTGAAGATTTTAACAGTTTTTCTTGAAAAAACTATGTTAAATATCATATTTTCACATTTAATGTTATTATAAATATTAAAGAATATTTTATTCTCTATACGATTTGACTGCATTTTATACTTAATATTAAATGGATATAGAGTTAAAAAATTATAAAGAAATTAAATTTCATAAAGTAACTATAGCTATGAAAACAGCTACTATATTAAGAAAATTCTGATTGAAAGATGTCAGTGTCAAGTGAAATTAACATAGTGTGTTTGTCTTATAATTTTACTGAAATATAGGATCTTTTGCTTTCTGTATGGAATTTGTATAAAATACATGCAGCTGCCGGAAGGTAATGTACAAGAAATAGAATATTTAGCAAGGAACTTTCCGTATGAAATACATAGAACTGACGGAAGGTAATGTGCTGGCCACATCAGATTTTTTTTCTCCGAAAACTGAGCACTTCACGTAAACATTTTTCAGTGTACCATTTAGCTGTAACTGTCTTTTATGTCTATCCAACTTAGAGGCCAATTCTGAACAAATTTGTAAGTCATACAGACCCGAGGGGTCCGTCACTCAAGAAATCCTTGTACACTTACATAAAAATCCGATTGAAAATCCTGAAAATCTTTATCTTAATACTGCAATCTTCGCAATCAACATTACAATCCCAAAAATCATTACAATCTTTATAAAAAAAAAATAATTAAATCTTGGAAATCTTACTTGCAATCTTATATTCTTAGACAAGTGTATGCAAGTTCATGCTAACTATCTCAAGAAATCTTTGTACACTTACATATAAATCCGATTGAAAATCCTGAAAATCTTTCTTTAATACTGCAATCTTTGTAATCAACAATCCCCAAAACAATCTTGTAAAATCCCAGAAATCTTTCCAATCAACATTATAATCCCAAAAATCATTACTATCTTTGTAAAATCCCAGAAATCTTGGAAATCTTGTTTGCAATCTTATATTATTAGATAAGTATATGCAATTTCGTAGCTACTAATTCAAGAAATCTTTGTACACTTACATAAAAATCTGATTGAAAATCTTTGACAATCTAATAAAATCCCTATAAATCATCTTGAATCTAATAAATCTTCAAAGATTTATAATTTTTGTACACTTAAACGTCGAGTGACAAACCCCTCGTACAGACCTGTAAATCTGTAAAAACCTGAAAAAACCCATCTATTTTTGTTGATTAATATAAAATTATACATAAGAGTGGCTGCTTCCGCTGCTATTTTGTTCATTATTTACAGATTTACATGCACATATGCAAGACTTACAGATTTGTTCAGAATAGAGCCATTATTCCATTTAGGTCCGGTTTCATAAAAAAATTAATCTGTGATTAAATTTTACTTCCGAGGTAAATTTACTTATATGAACAAATTTGAATCAGTTTCCATTGCGGTTTCCATGTTCTTATGACGTTAAATTCATAGTTCATTGCTGTCAAAAAATCGCGTTAAATTTACTTTGGAAGTAAAATTGAATCATAGATTTTTTTATGAAACCTATACTCGTAAAATCTAAATAATGCTGCATACTTTAATTTTTCCGTGTCTCTGCTTCTTGGTTATTGTGTTTCCCCATCTTCATGAATCCGATACATTAAAAAGATGAGTAACTAAGTTCTAACTAACTTGCGCTCAACTTAATTTAAAGTGACAGATAAATAACTGTTTATAATTATTTTGTTTTCCATGGCCTATTTTGTTATTCTCAATTATTTTAATGTTCCCCGTCGTTCTTAACTAGGAAATTAAGTTGTTTTTTTTTGTTTATTCTAATTTTGTATCGTTCGTATCGTTGCTTGCTATATTAATCTGAACGCAGTGTAATTGTAGTAGATGGATATTATAAAATGACGAACTGTACCGTTCGTATTTCTTATTAGAAAGCTAGCACAATCTAAAATAAAACAGTGACACTATGATAAATCATATTCGTCTGATTTAATCTCCAATTATTCATGTTGCAATGTCTATTAATAAAATTAGTAGCTTAATACGAGCAGTGATTTGTAACGACTTAATATGTATTACAATACATAATTAGCAGAAAGACATTTTTCTCTTTCTCAACATGTAAAATAACTAGAGAGCCATTTATTTCACATGCTGTACAAATCAATCATCTTGATTGATCGATAACTATTGATATTCAAAAATTTCATACATGAGCAATCGTATAATTTTTCCAAAAAAGGAGAAAATAAGCAAACGAGTAGAATGAGAAATTTAAAATAAATAAGGTTTTGATTTTATGCGTAGTTTGTCCAAGTTTACTATTTCCGTATTAAAACCGCAGGCATTTCCGTAGGAAATTGTGATTTAATACGATTTTAATTTACAAGATTTAAATACAGTTTATAAGAAAAATATACCTTGGCCATGAACACATTAACCAACAAAATTTAACAAAATGTAAAATGTAGATAAGACACATGGTTCATATTGTTTATAATTTTATTTGAAATATGTTCAAAGTAGTTTTTTCCAATAATAATACGCACAATCATTTTTTTCTTTCACTTCGTAAAAGCTCACAACAAACAAATAACGTATGTCCCATAATTTTGGCACAAATTTCAACAATTTTTTTGTAATAAAAAATGCATTTACTTAAAGTTTTGTTATACTTAATAATTAACTGTTGCATAAACAACAAAATTATAAACTTAAATTAAAAAAAGTTTTGTTGTTCCACAATGTGCAACTTTCTACAGACATAGTATTTTGGGTTTTGGCCACGGCCCACCTCATTGATGTGTTGGCCCACCCATTTTTTTTTTTAGGATATTTACTTTATTTTATAAAAGAGAATAATTTTAGAACGCGTAATACAATTTGTATGGATGTAAACCGTACATATTGCAGAATAAACATTTTAAATTGTATGTGATTCTACTGCCAAAAATAAGAAGGGTAGTATGTCTATCCGTGGAGAAAAAATTAAAGTAAATATTTTTCAAGCAATCGCCGCTATCCTGTAGCAATGTTACTCTTTCTCAGCAACATTGCTATACGAAGTAATCAATAATAATTGCAAACACTGAATAAACCCTGACACGTTACATTTGTTTCTATTAAAATTGATTAGAATTTTCAACAATGTTGCTAGGATTTTCATACAGAATTGAGATGAATGTTGATTAATATGTAGCTAATTAATTTGGCGGATGATACCATACTGGATACACCAGAGATATTTGTAATATGGAAGTGTATAAGAAAAGTATCTGGACTAATAATAGATATAGTATCATCTATTTCTGATGAATTCACAAAACTGAAATTATTTTACAAAAATTAAAATATGTTTAATTAGCGTTTACGACAAAATTTATATGGAATATACTAAATTGATAATTCCTTATCACATTATTTATCAATATTGAAATAAAATTAGATTATATAAAAAATAATTTTTACTCTAGGCAAGGATGAACTATTATGACGAGAGGCTCGTATCTAACACAAAATTTGGAAATCGATTACAACATCAATAAAGATTGGTTTGATATTTTTAAATTGTTGAATTATATTATGTATTATTTATCTATATGGGCGCTGCATTTTACACAATGATTCCTGGAAACTGATTCTGGATTTCGCACACATGAAATAAACATAGAGCGCCGTAATTCAATGAGAAGATGGTCTTCATATTAATATGTCAAAATTAAAGGAGATGATAATTTTTGTTACGCACATTTAAAATTAGTTATGCAAATGTTTCCTTTTGCTAAGCATTATACAAATTGATATGTTAGCAGCAGAATGTCATTTACTTCCCAACACAATAAAATTGTACGAAAATTAATGTAAAACTGAAATAAAAGCAATAATGGCTCTACTAGTTTTATAACATACTTATGAATTATATTTTCCGGGAACTTTAAATTAGTAGTCATTGCTTTAACAATTCCAATTTTCAGTGCAATTTCTATTTTCAAATTTAAGTTGTTACTTAGAAGTATTTGTTATTTTTTGTTTATTTTGTTTTACCGAATCTATACTGCTATCTAGAATCCACATATTGGTGGTATGTATTTTATTTTTATTGTAACACGGTTCTTATGATATAAGTGCCATACTTTAAGAAAATGCTATTTTTCTATAAAGAAATTTTTTGAATTTTTGTCAATATTTACGAAACATACGTTAAGACCAAAAAACAGTCAATAATCTCACATTTGTAAAACAATAGCAATATAGGAGTATACCCTTTTTCGGGTAAAAAGTTCAAAAATTTAAAAATCCAATATTAAAGTACATACTTTTGTATGTGTTGATTCCAAATTTTATAATTGCAGGTTGTTATCTCTTTTTATTCCCGAGATATTGGTGCTCAAATTTGGAACCAAAATTTTTAGTTTTATACCCAACCCTAAAATGGGCCGAGTTACAGAACATTTTTAGCAAGTTTTTATATAAGATATATATTGTTATAAATTTAGGTGTCAAAAATAATGTGTCCCAAATTTAACTGATCTTATTTTACACGATAAAAACTTTTCCTATTCGTGGAGACTATATTATTGCGGAATATAGTAGCTACATTTCCTTGCAATATTTTATAGTTATTAGACGGAAACAACATTTATTTACGCGCAATTTGAATAGAAATGTTCTTTAGACAGTTATAATTAAATCGGCTCAAAGTGGAACTCGATTATTTATTTTACTAGTTTTAAACACTAGAACAACTAGTCACATACAATTCCATGTTTATTCGTTGCCATGTTTATGCGAAGCGAAACAATTTCCTAGCTTGCTACTAAACATACAGATTTTCAGAAACGTTCACTATGATCTCAGACAGCGTCATGTATAAAGAATTCATCCAATTTAAAGGCAGGTAACTATTGAATTGTATTGAAAGATGATCGATGATTTTGAAAGGATAGTTGATGATGTAATTTATTTTTTAGCAAATTTAACACTTAAAGTGAATATTACATGACGTAATAAGCTATTAACTTTTAAACGGAAGACTATTCAAAATGTTTAATTAATATTCTTTTTCTTCTTATAATTCAAGTGAAATAAACTTTTTTGTTGAGGCATGCAAAACATTCGCGGCCAAAAAAAGGTTACAGAGCGCGCATTTTATTCATTTTTTTATAATGTCGGAGCCAGATTGTAAAATCCGCCTTTTATAAAACGTCTAGACATTTTATAAAGCGCGACCAAATTGTCAAATTTGCTTAGTTTTGTGCTATTTTACAATTTGGCAAGTAACTTTTAGGCGGTTTATAAAACGACGTACCTACAGCAGCTTACGGCCACATTGTCAATTTTATTAACTTACCTTTGTCTTATATTTTGGCTAAAGCATTTTAGTCATTTTGCTGAAACGCCTAAATTCAATTCCGTAATATTGTAGGCGAAGTAGAAAAACAGTTTTTTTATAAAACGCGTAGCATTTTTAAAATGATTGGGTAAATTATAAAGTGATGAGTTTTGGTCTTGAGTAGTTTGTAAATAACTTAAAATAACCTAGTCTAATGCACAAAACTCGAGCCGAGTATTCCAGGAGTGACTTTTATGCGTTAGGGTAGATTATGTTGGGATGTGTTAAAAAAAATTGCAAGCAAAAATGTCCAAATATTCATTTTAAATAGTGGCCGCAAGTTGTTCGACATTTTATAAAACGTCTAACCTGTTTAGAAAACTTCTAGCCATATTCTAAAGTAACGCAAATTCCACGAAAATATGCCAATCTGGCCGCGTTTTATAAAATGACAATTAGTTATATTATAAAAATATGGATTTATGAGAGTGATTTAGCTTTAATAGAAAGATAAAAATTTCCTTGAATTGAATATTACAAATAAATTGGAGACATCAGAAAAGCAACAAAATATAAAATAAAACACGTATACTATTATTTGCGAAAGATGATTATCCAAGGTCATTGGTTCGAAGAAACAATACACAGTATTTTATTAGAGTAGCTTAGCTACATTTTGTGTTAGAAAGAGAAAAATTATTTGACGTATGTTTAATTTGTGTGGTGTGAAAGATACTCGTATACGTAAATAGTACCATTACTTTCTAACACACTAAAAATAGCAGTGACGTTTGCCATATAGAGTTACAGACATGTAATTACTAATTATCTACTATACTGCCCTCTGCACTAATGTTTATCCAATGGCATTGACTTTCAAATTAAATTATTATTTTATGGTTTACGTGAAGTCTATACATTTTTTTATGCAAAAACGTAAGGTGAAGAAAATAAGACTGAGAAAAGCATTATTTAAAAAGAAACAAAATTTTCAATCAAATACATTTATTTTTTCAGTTAAAATGTACCCATAAATATTACGCTTTGCACGCCTATGGGTACGAAATGTAGTGAAGTTATCTGCAAGTAATGTTACATCAAATGGTTCATAAATGACCTTGAATAGTCATCTTTTGTGAATAATACTACATATAAAATGATATCAATCTTTGAGTCATTTTAGATCGTGCTTACTATCTTAAACATAATGGGTAGAATTCAGCACTCTTCTTTAACTAAAGAAGCTTATCTAAAAATAACAAAATAAAGAGATTCATTAATAAGAAAAAGATGCAGGTTGTTTCCATAGTTACTAGAGACGATCACTACACTAGTGAAGAGTGCTGAATTAGGCCCATTGGGTCGAATTCAGCACTATTTTTTAACTAAAAATAAAATAAGGACAGCCATATGCACCGATGCATTAATAAGAAAAAGATGCAAGTTGTTTCCATAGTTATTAGAGACGATCAATACTCTAGTGAAGAGTGCTGATTTCGGCCCACTGACACAATATACCAGACTAATATACGAGTATAACTAAAATATGTCATCTCCAAATTAGTTACACCTAAATTCAGACTTGAATTATGAGTTGTTCAAAAAATAAAAAGACATGACTTGAGAAAATATGTGTGTGCATTTAAATGTATCCAAAACGGTATGTAAAAACCACCCACCTATGAAATTACACGGTACATATTTCAGAAAATAAATTAACATATATTTCATGTCTGAAGCATGCAGATGAGTAAGTGCTCTCATTTAATTATCAGTAAAAAACAAAGAAAATGGAACAACATATGAGAGTATGCGCAGCATTGAAGATTGAAATATTGAATTCTATATGTCAGTAGTTTTACTCTTTCTATATAAATGGGTCCAAAATAAAAAATTGGACATGGAGCCCTCCACTGTTTTTTTTATGAAACTAAAATCTAAAGTAAAAGCGTTATGTATTTCTAGAAAGTCTTTATTGTTTTTCGTTAAGCCGTAATATTTTAAAAATATTCTATGACGTAGATGTTAAGCTAGTTTTGTTTTCAAACAGTAATAATAAAATTAAAACGCTCGGAGTCCCACCTTGGAGTAGAGTCACAAATTTGCTAAGGGATATAGTCGAAAAGACTGAATTCAATAGAGATCGGCCGTTTCTGGTCTCAATTATTTTTTCGGGGTCAGCTGAAGTAACCTTACAATAAATAAATATGTATAAATTTTGATAAATTCATTTGCAGATAATAAAAATACATAAACAGATCCCTCTGAATACTTCTGTTTATATACCTATGTTACTCTTCAAAAAGGATTATTGTATAGCTTCTTCGAAGATATTTCGTTATGGCCCTCTCAGCGGGTCTATTGTTAGGGATTTAAGCTTGATTTATAGGGGTGGAAGGACAGGTATGTATTCAATATTTCCCAATTTAATTTTATTTTTAATAATGAAACAGAGAATTTTGTATAAATATTATTAATGATAGGTAATGAAGCAAAAAAAAAAAAAATGTTACATAAAAGTATCATTGTATAACAATTCATCATTTAATAAATAATGCAATTAACAATAATGCCATACATAAAAATAAATATATATTACACTTATATACATATGTAATTATTCGACAATATCATTGTCAAAATCTCAATCCATTTCACTATCGTCACTTGAGTCTTGAATATTTATAATAAAATCTTTGCTAATATTATTAATATCAATATATTGATTTTCTATATCAATCACATGACGCACACTGTTAGCCCAAACTTCTGGTGTTATATTGTTCATTTCACTTATTATTAGTTCGGTAACATCGTCACTTACAGTCGGTGATGTATTGTTCCGTCTTATATTGCATTTTAATTGCCCCCAAATTAATTCAATTGGATAAATTTTTGAAAACTCATTTATATACCTACTCACTAAGTATGCCTTTGGTATCTTATTTTTCCTAATATGTATTAATACCAGTCAAGGACGATTCTTCTCATCTTATATTTCTAATAATAGTCAAAGACTTAATTTAATTTTGTGAATTCATTATTATTTCAAGTAAATCTGAAATACGTAATGTGCACAGTGATTAGGGATTTCTGAATTTAAATATTTTGCAATCCTACCCTGAGCGCCAACAGGTACAATCTCCTGCTGTGTGCGGTTCACCACAGGCTTAGTAAGTTAAAGCCATAACGAAATATCTTCGAACAAGCTATAACGAAGTAAGTTTTGTTCCAGGCATAAAGCGGGCGGTATTCTCTGAGCACCGTGACCCTAATAAAATTGTATCTAATTTGTGTGGTGGGTTTACTTGCTGCATCCTTGACAAAAATCCAATATTATTCTTGTAAACTTTGATTTATTACTCTAGCTCATTTTGAAATGAAGTGTACTCGTACACTGGCTTGCAAAAAAATCGCGTACGCCTTAAAAATCAAGTAACCGAGTTATTACTATTTTTCAGATATGTAAATAATGTAAAAACTGACAATGTTGTCACTGTCATCACTATTTGATCTATTGTGGTATTGCGGAATGATAATGAAGGATATCTTCTCCAACTATTCTAAAAATTAAAAAAAAAACAATCTGGCGTCTATATCCTTAAAAAATCGCTTATAAAGTTGACGTTTTCAACGTTCTAATACATAAACTCAATGCTAGACACATTTCCGCAGATTCTTTTTTGTTTGTTTTACATCGATATTTCAAACTTTGATGAACAAAAAAAAAAAAAAAAAAAACTAGTATAATATAACTGAAGACTCGTACTACATTATAAGAGGTTTATAGTGCCTTCTTACCGTTCAAATTAACTTGAAAATTAATGTTAAACATTTTTTGTTCATTTTCGTTCGATAGTAACGGAACAAATGAAGAACTTGGCAACGTTGCACTAATTATTTTTGTTATTTTAAAATTCTTTTTTTCATGTTATAAAAACCTTTGATTACTGAAATTGGTAGATAAATTTAATATAATAATTTTACAATAAGTAAATAAATGAAAGCGAGCTCAAAGAACAAGACGCGCTGTTGCCATATAACTTTCTTCGATATGTTCAAAATACTGAAGTCATTTCAATATAATAGAAACAAAATCGCTGGGTTCCGTCAATTTATTAATAAAATAATTCAATCCGACATTTCGGCTGTACTGCGGCCTTCTTCAGGGAATGCTACAATTTTTAAGTACAACAACAACACACTTCAATATACTTTTATTAATTAAAATTTAAAGTTTTAGCAATTATTTTAGATAATAAAAGAACAAAAAATATAAATGTTAATTTGACTCATTAGTTTTGCTCGAACCTCCTTAAATTTACACTGTTAAAATGCAAATATATTCCAGAAAAATAAAAGAACAACCTAGTATGTATTTGAATTTATGCAAAAAATAGATGTACGGGATATTTTTTTGCAAGCCAGTGTACAGTGGTGGACAGAAAAAATAGGACAATATTTTATTCTAGTGTAAACTGATCTTTATGTTGATGACAGTATTTTTATTAATATTATAGCGCTATGAAATTTATCTGATCGGCATTCCTTTTTCCGCTCTTAACAATTACCGAACACTTCACAATATCGCTAAGTCGAGGCATTTTTTCACTTCGATTCGACAGTTCAATTTTTTTCTTGAAATTATGCGAAACTGTTTACATGCAATTTTCAAAACAGGTTTATACATTGATTTGAAAACACTTTCGGCACATGCACATTTGGCTAATGTAAGTGACAGATCCTCTTCACTCCAAAATCTTCGTTTTGCCATTTTTCCAACTATTTTTTGAACTTTGTACCACTACGAACTAAAACTACACAACTGTCAGTTTATTTGTAGGTTAGTAACACCAAGTAACACAAAACGACGGAAACGTTATGCTATGTACGCATGTGCAACATCGAAACTGAATTTTAAGTGTTTACATGAGTAGATTTGAAACTAGTTTTCAAGTCAAACCCATGAAATTTAGTTTCGGTTTGTGAGAACTCAAAACCGTTTTGACACTGTTTACAGGGCGTTTTCAAAACTAAAATCGTTTTGAAAACGGTTTGAAAACTGCATATAAACTCAATTAATAATTGTAAAGACGAATGAAAGCAACTAAATCTTGTAGCAGAAAGTTTACTTGATTCTTCGACTTGTCCTATTTTTTTCTGTCCACCACTGTACATATTAGTATTAAAAACTGACTCTGTCGCTTCCAGCAATAAAACTATAAATATCATAATCATGACAAAGCGGCATATCGCCGCTTACTGCTTGTGTTATAACGCTGAATATAGTTTGTGTCAAGATAAATGCACACGTAGCATTATTTGCTTAAGAGATTTGCAAGGGTAAACGAATAGAGAGATATTCACATTTTTTTCTAATTACCAAATCTAAAATCAGTAAGCACGAATTCGGTATTCAAATTCGTAATAAAGTTACTACAATTTATTATTCAATAATATGTTTATATATTTTTACAGTTTACAAATATTAAAAATATGTACGAAAATCAGGGACTCGAACCGTAACGAAACCGTAACCGAAAACCGCACCGATATTTGACTTTTTATGAAACCGTAACCGAAAACCGAAACCTATATTTTATTTCTTCAAATATGGTAACCGAAAACCGATACGAAAAATAAATTCGTTTTGTAACCGAAAACATAACCGAACCGAAATAATATCGGTACTAAAACCGTAAATTTAAAAATAGGTATTTAACCCACATCTTTTTCGTAGAAATACTTTGCATATCTTCGAGTTCAGAAAAAAGTAGTTTCTTATTTAAAATTTTTTTTTAAGGCATTTTACTCCATTTTTCAATTATTTTTTGCAATTATATTAAACTCATTTGTTGACATTTTTCATTCAATCACCCATTTAGTTTACGTATTGCTATTGGAATAGAATTATTATTACAACTTAAGATTAAAATATTAATAATTTACGAAACCTATTTAATTTTTGTTGCAAAAATAAACTTTAGAACTTTAATGTGAAAACTTTAACTTATAGTTAATTTTTAACCGCAATTTTTATTTACAGATCACACCTTAAAATAATTATTTACATATTCTTTTCGAATTTTGAATTCCGAACAAGCCGAATATATTACATTACGAAATAGGTACTAAATGTATATCATTTTGCAAAAAATAAAAACTAAGCTAAATTTTCATTTAAACCGAAACCGATATAATATATTCAAAAAAACCGTAACCGATAACCGAAACCGAATTTTTATTAATGTAAAAACCGTTAACCGTAACCGAACCCCAAAATTTTTCGGTTCGAGTCCCTGACGAAAATAAATTAACAATCAATAATAATGCTGTAAATTTAGTAATCCGCTCCTGGCCGTACAGGTATCGAAATACCCCGGAGTAATGGGTTGGGCGAGCTTAAGAAGTCAAAGCTAATGTGAATTTATCTTGACACAAACTATACCAACGGCCTATTACTTGCACCGCTCTGTTGAAATGAAGACATGCATTGCTTGAAATCTCAAGGGTTCGCCACTTGCTGTGAGTGCTCTGTATAGTAAAATAATCTTACTGTTCCTTGAACATAAATGCTATTTTTGTATACCGCTTTGTCAATTATAGTTTTATTGCTGGACACGACAGAGTCATTTCTTTGGCTATAGTCGAAGACAAGATTGGCTGATGAACCGTGAATATGTTGGGGTGGTATTCAGAAACATTTTATATTCTTACAAGTTATTAGTTTCTATTTACTTTTAAATATACCTTAACAGTACAACGGGGTCTTCCACTCTAATTTTTTTATTATTTTGAATGAAAATTCTTTTAATTTTGAAGCAATTCGTTGTATTAAAAAGTCATAATTGTTTTTAGTTTACCTGCATTTAATTTTTAACGAAATCTATAGCTATCTTTCTCGCAACAGTTTCTATAGTAGGACACGCGAGAAAGATATCAATAGTTGTAACGTAGATGCATAGATGCTTAAAATCTCAAATATTTCAAAAATTAACAATTTTCTAAATACTTTTTTCGTCTCAACCATGATTTTTTTTCTTATCTTCAGTTTTAATCTTACTGTACATGCGTTAAGCTGGCTTTAAGATTTTAGACGATCAAATAAATTGAACTTTTATGTGACAAATATTTACAACATAATTTTTGATCAAATGGTTATGCTTTACACGTTCAAATTACATGAACATTATTTGCTTATAAGTGGGCTACATAATTACATTTTATTTTGGTTTGACATTTCATCTGTGCGTTTGTCATTTAGTTGGTCGCTAGTGTGTTTTAATATTGCGCGTTCATTTTTTTTTACTGAAAATACTATGAAATTTTATCAAAGCAAAAACAAGTACATATCAAAAAAATACAGTGTATGTAACCTAGGATGAAATAATCCCTCAAAGTAACTAAAATTTTAAGTAAATGACCGTGATATTTAGAACATGCCCAAAGTTGTTTTTTTTTTTGATCAAATGGTTTGAACATCGACCTTTCAAATTTCTTTTGAACGTGTAAAGTTCTAGAATGTATAGTACAATAAGAAGTTGTAAAAATTGATGTAAATCTTTGATCGTCTAAAGCCACCTTTAGTGACATGAAATTTAAAAGTAAATGTAATTTTTTGTCGTTGATTATGTTTTACCACATATATTGTGTATATATTGAATGAATTATATTAATATGTAAAAATAAAAAAATTCGTTGACTATGTTTAAACAACGTATATAACCCAAACGTATACCTGCATTGTAACTCGAATATAAATCCAATTCCCAATTATGTTGTCCAGTACTATAACTTAAATTACTATTTTCCGAAATCGACACTAAAGTACACGATATCACTCCGCGATGTTAGCCAAAATAGTAGCTAAAGTAAAACTTTACAGACTATTAAGTCAAAATTTAACTCACCTGTCAAACTTGAATGACAGATGAATACCTAAAGTAAAATTTTGACATAAGAGTCTGTAAAGTTTTACTTCAGCTACTATTTGGTAGTGATATTGTGTGGAATTCGGAAAAAATATAATTTATACTTCAGTATTAAAGTATTTTTTTATTACTCATGTGGTTTATTCTCCTCGGCTATCGCCTTGTAGAATAAACTCCATAAATTATACTTTTGTGCCTATAGGTACACAAATTACTATTTGTGCGTCCGTCCGGTATAAGTAGTATTATATAACTCCAAATCGTCCGGAAACACTTATTTACAAAGTCTTGGCCAGTAAGAGAAGTTGGCATTACTGTTCTATGGTGATATGTCAATTTAGGACTATTTTCAAGACCAGAATTAGCAAAATTTTTACAATTTTTAATAATAAATTATTAGTTGTAACTTAAATGAACACATTTTAAGCTAAATATAAGTGAATATGTTTGAAATTGCAATGCAAAATGGATAAAACAATATTTGTTGATTTTTCAGGTTATGTTTATAAATACATTTCACTTGAAATTCAAATCTTCTGGATGTTACCAACCAACATGAAAAATCCGTAGTATTTCATATTTGGACAATAAATAATCTTTCTCATTTAATAAATTTAGGGAGAAGTTGACACAAAAAATCTTATGTATTACACGTCCAGAAACTGCT
The DNA here is from genome assembly GCA_963082715.1 of Harpalus rubripes. Lineage (NCBI taxonomy): Eukaryota > Metazoa > Arthropoda > Insecta > Coleoptera > Carabidae > Harpalus > Harpalus rubripes. The sequence continues at coordinate 31,974,500 of OY720448.1, read as the reverse complement.
TTGCGAGTGCTCTTATTTAAAGGCTTCGCCTCGAAAATGTAGTTTATAGACTAATGATACAAATAATTATTCTGAATTCAGGACCTTTTTGCAAAAGGTATGGGTTTTATGTATTTGTTCTACATAATAAATATGTGACATTTTTCTGAGATAATTGAGTGGTGATAGCTCATTGACTTTCATGATAGAAACCAATGGTGTGTTTCTTTCTTTTCGAGCGAATTGAGATTTCCGGCTATTCGTAACTTTCATTCGCATTATTAATTATCCTTCGATCGTTGCTTAGCAATAAATATTGCATTGCATTGCAGCAGGAAAGGCAGAATATATGGTTGGGATTGTTTTGATTTAATGGTTTGCCGCGCAACTATTTATCTCCGTACAAAAGGAATAAATGATGAAGGAAATTATTGATAATCGACTGAGTCATTGGAGATTGTAGTACCACTATGCGACTACGAGTACCAGTATGTCATGTGATGTGTGTCTTATTATAAACGTTTATTGCTATATGATAGTTGATAGATAGCAGGCTGTGATGCATGATGGACTAATTATAAGCAAATATCACTATACAAAACACTTATATCTTTCCCGTACAAAATAATGATCGTCCAGAAAATTTGCTGTTTCTCATCATTTTTTAGATCGGAAAATTTTTCTTTACTGAGCTAGCTTGGAAAATTGTTTGGGGTATATTTCATTATGCAGCCGAAGCTGTGATGAAACTCCCACTGAGATATGCCTGTATACTATTTTATTCACAATCATCCTTTTTTATACCAATAATTTTGCAGCTCTATTAAAATTTGTTTAGCCTACTTTATTATAGGGATCTAAGTCAATGTTGCTAGGTAACACCTACATAAACATTTCCAACTCGTGGGGTGGAAGTGAAATTTGTTATTTCCAACCCAAGATATTGTCATTACAGTTAGGAATGACCTCTAAATGGTGTTAGGAATTGACATATTACTATAATTATTGTGAATAAAGTTACTTTCCGATTCCTATTAATGTTTCCATGGCGATCAGTTGTTTATTTATTTATTTCTTATTTCCTCGAATTAAAAGTAAAACAATTCATAGAGATATATATATATATATATATATATATATATATATATATATATATATATATATATATATATATATATATATATTGTTATTTATTCTTTTTTTCAGGACAACAAAAAATTTGCTGGATCATTCAGTAAAGTATCACTTTTATGTTTTTTACGTAAATTACTATTGCCACAGTATTGTTCATTCAAACTTTTTCCGAAAACTTTTGTGACACACGTTATTAAACTGCAACGAGCGCTACTTTTTCTTGAAAGTACCTAAAGATTCGGAGCTTGCTTAAATGCAACCCATATTTCCATATGTATAACATATTTAAATCACACCTACACTGCAGTATTTTTAAACCAACTACAAGAACGAATGTCTCTCATATTTCGTTTGAGAAATCGTCAAAAATGGAAATATCTCCACTTCCCTGTCGCAATTTGGCACATGTAACATAGTTTTGTTATGAAAATAGAACTCATTCGTCTCTGAAAATGTTTGAGACACTTTTGAGAGAGAGAGATATCATCTTGTTCTTTCTGTTTGCATTTTGTAAAAGGAATAAAAGAAAAAGTGAAACTTCAAATCTATTTCTGATTAAGCAATTTACTAAATTTCTATTTTTAACGACAACCATAAAAATTTTATTAGTCGGACTAAAATAGTCAAACGATACAAAGTTGATAGAGAACATGTGGTTTCGCACACATTTAACAGGCAATAATTGATTTTGTAAAGGAGAAAAGTACTTAAAACCAGCAAATTATTTAAATAATAAATATTTTCTCACACTTTTTAATCATATGGTACCTTTCTATAGACAGGCTGATTGAAGAAATAGGAACAAATGGCTATTTTCTTTATTATTACAATGGTGTTTTTGATATAACTTTTTTTTACGTTGAATGCCTAACTAGCTGTGTTTTACGTGTTTAATTTATACTTTTTGAATGAACTGAACCTTAACAAGTGCGCACTTACTACGATAGTCATTTCTTGCAAATAGTTCGGATGTTATGGATGAAAATTTGCCTCCAGCCTGCATTTTGTGTTTCAAGCAAGCTGTTTGGTTCATATGTTGCTGGGACCTACCGATTAAGAGATGTAGCCACCCGGAAAAGCTTCGGAGGCATGAGTTATTGAGGGTTGTATACCTCATTGGCGCAGTGGTTCGCAAACCATTGGATCTACAAATCTGAATTTAAAAAAATATTAATTATAATGGAAAGGTCTTTGATGCTACAGTGCAAAATAGAAATTTGGCTACTTACACCGTATTCATTTTCGTCTTGAATTTAGCACATTGTGTTTTTTGGAGAAAATTTTGGCTGCATTGGCCGATTGCGCAAGAACACTACGTTATACCGGAAAATAGCCCTAATAAAAGCTGTAGCGCGTTCAAAGAGCTATCGATATATGGCTCATCGGCATGTCTGTGGCTATAAGAGGCCCGCCGACACGGACATACTATAGTTACGTCAATTGGAGCAAGATATTTAGTTTATATGTTGTTGGGACAATACTCTACCGATTAAGAAGTGGTGCCACCCGGAAAGGTTGCGCAGGCACTGTATATTGCGAGTTGTATACCTCATTGGTGCGTTTTTCTTAAAGTCGCAGTGGTGCGCAAATCATTGGATCTACAGAACTGATTTTATTTTTATATTACTTGTAATGATAAGGTCTTTGATGCTGCCATGCAAAAAACTAGTTTGGTTACATATAACGTATTCATGTTCCTCTTGAAATTAGCACATTGTGGTTTTTTGAAGAACATTTTGTCTTCCTTGGCCAATTGCGCAAGAACTCTAAGTTATACCGGAAAATAACCCGAATAAATGTTGTAGCCCGTTTAAAGAGCTTTCGATATATGGCTCAGTAGCGTGTCTGTGGCGTGGCTATCAGAGGCCCTCCCACACGGATGTTGTTAAAGGGACGCGTAGGTGCACAGAGTCGCCCTATGCGAGAGAGAACATTTTTGTGTCAGTTCGAGTAGATGTACAAACATATGAAGTAAACCGCTTGCTTGCATTACAAAATGCAGGGTGAACTCTCTTAACATCCGGACTACAACGCAGTCTCTCAAATAAATGTATTTTGAGTTGTAAAAAGTATTGTGAGTTATATGTTACAGTAAAAGCATTCAAAATTTAAAAATAAGTCAACTGGTAAGTTGATTAGAACATCTATGTGAAAAATAATATACTGACATAAAATAACGCTATACGCAGGGCGAGGCGCACGGTTTTGAATCAAATTAATATTTCTTTTTTCCCATCTTTTTTCTAAATCACTCAACAGGATTTAACCCCAATTACAGAGTGGCTCATATATACACAAACATCCATTCCTTCGAACCCAGAACCATGAGCGCACTCATGGAGGCGTTGCACTAACCATTGAGCCACCGGAGCCGACATATATAGGAACTTACATTATTACAGCGACAGTATTGTCAACAACAAGCATGATTTTAAAATGGCATCATGTCGTAACTTAGTTCAAACAATATGAATTTTTGGAAGACAAACATATTACACTTATCCATTCTTATCGCATACCATTCTTGTCACTGCAAATATGAGCGAGATAAATGTATGCCAACTTGTTAATTCGTTCATGATACAGATGAAGTGTAGGCAAATTCAATTGATATAAATAATAAAACATTCCATAAAATATTACGAGACAGGTGTGAAAAAGTAAATGTTTTACCATGTTAAATTCCTAGGTCAAAAGAATTGCTTGGAACTTGGGACACCCGGTATGAAAAATAAGTAAAAGTTATGGAGATATTTTTAATAAACACTTATCTCTAAATGTGTAGGTGTATGTAAATTATCACATCCATATAAAATCCTATTTTAAACTTCCACTTTCTAGTAATTACATTTCCATTTTTGTATTGCGTTAATGCCCTGTCTAAAATATCCTAATTCCAACTCTGAAGAGAACACTTTCTTAAGGAAACAAACCAATTTCTTTTTATGTTTCACGCACCACTGAAGAAATCATTAAAGTAATATATGCAAATTTAAATTAGTCCTCAAATAACGGTCACCAGTGGATATTTCCTTTATGTGAAAACGTTAACTTTATCTTCATGAATATTTATTTATCTTTTTAACGTTGCTTTTTTGACATCTCACTTTTATCTGTAAAAAATGAACCGTGTATGAAGTAAGATGTATAATTAAAGAGAAGGAACCTATATTTTTCTATTGTTAGCGATAATTAACCTTTGTTTATAGAGGATACAGAAAAAGATTGATTATTTTTCTTCAGGCAACTTTAAGATTGGTAATTATAAGCATGCGAAAAAGTAAAAGTTTAGATAAATATATTAAGAACCTTTGAAGATTTAAATATATTTTAAAATTAATAATGGGGTATTCAACCGATATTTTATGCTTGTTTTTCTTCTGTTAATATATAAAAATCTGGGAATATTTGTGAAAACGCGATGTTATAGTTATTTTCATAATACCATACTGTTAAATGTTCTTTAACAGTACTTTATGCTCAACCAATATATGCGTCAAAACAGCCACGGCCGTTATTTTTTATAACAGTACAATTATTAAAAATCAAGTGTTTCTAAAAAAAAAATTGCAGCATCATGAAGTGTGTCATGAAGAGCTGCCACCTGTCAATATGCCATACAAAATAGAATTTTCAGAAGGTATTTTATGTTATTATGAAAAATACGTTAATAACTATAACATCATAAGGCTGATATACAAATAACAGATGAAGTTGAATATTGTAAAATCGAGGCGATAGCCGAGATTTTACGATCAACCGTGTGTTATTTGTATATTGGCCGTGTGACGTTCAGTATTTTTCATAATAACATAAATATCTTTTGAAAATTCTATTTTCTATGGTGTAATACACAGGTGACAGCTCTTCATGAAACACTTCATGATGCTGCAATTTTTTTTAGAAACACTTGATTTTTAATAATTGTACTGTTATAAAAAAAAAACTCTATTTTCTATGGCATATTGACAGGTGACAGCTCTTCATGACACACTTCATGAGACTGCGATTTTTTTTAGAAACACTTGATTTTTAATCATTGTACTGTTATAAGAAATAACGGCCGTGGCTGTTTTGACGCATATATTGGTTGAGCATAGGGTATTGTTAAAGCACATTTAACAGTATGGTATTATAAAAAAAATTGAATTAGTAAGCGAGATATGAAATTTTGAATATCTGAAATTATGTGTGACGTTTAGTCCCGAGTTGGCTTCATGAATACGGAAATAAAGGACAATTTTTAAAATTAATAAAATATTTAAAACAAATATACTTTCAATCTATTTCATGAAACATTTTGAGAATGTCATTAGGATGATACAACGATGTAATATTTCATCACTTTCATTTTACTAAAATTCTTAGTTTTCTTTAAAGAATGATGCCTTATAATTATTTAGTTTACTGTATCTATATACAATTGATGAATACTTCATTGAAGTATTTAAAGTCAAGAGAACTAAGTACCAAAAATTTAATTTTTTTTATTATTTACAAAGACAAACACTTTATTCACAATCTGATCGTGGAAGTTGAAGCATATGTTTTACCTAAATTTCTGTGAATAAGTAGAATATTTTGTTTTGGAACATAGAGAATCCTAGAGTTGTACATCAACATAAATTGCACCATCTACAGGTCGCGATTTAGTGCGGTATAACTTAACATTCAAAAACATAATCGGGCTTTATTATTTTGACGGCGAAAATGGCAATACAGTTATACAGTTTTTTTATACTACGACCGATAATGAGCAATGCTGGAAAATTTTGTTCGGCGTGCAGTGGATGAGGGCATGCTTGCGACATGGTGGCAGCAAGATATGGCAACTCGAGGGGGAACTGTTCATACATACATACCAGACTATTTTCTGTGGGACTACATGAAGGATCCAATAGTTTGAGGACAATTCAAGCAATGGAGTCAGACATGTTAAGAGTAGTCATGGAAAATGCCGTAGAAAGAGTAATTTTACTAACATGAACATATTTTTACATTCTTTATTTCAATTTTAAGTTCGGTTGTTTAATCTTAAAACAACTTGTATAACTATTACGAGTATTAAAATATTTTGATTCACATTATAGATCTAAAAATGAAAAAAAAAAAAATTTGAATGAAGGACGAAGTTGCAGCTATTGTTATGCAATATACTGTTTGCTCGACTTTTTGTTTCAGTAATAATTTTCTCCGTACAGAGTATCAATAGGTACCTAAAATTTTGTCTACTTACTGAATTTTTGCAGTGCATTCCTATGATTCCCATGGGTATAAATAAAAGATATTGAATTAGGTAAGTGCGGGGGCGTACAGACAGTTCTAAAAATGTTGAACTGTTGCCAGGGTAATTACTGACTCATGTGTTCCGTACAGGTATTTTGCCAGTGGTGCACACTTTCTAAATTTTAAGTTGGGGCAATAAATTTTTTAATTTGTACATTCAAATTAACTACAGAATTACAACAATTATAACTGTTTACATAACTTCTTCTATAGTTCAATTAACTATAGTTATTTTAAATAAGAACAGATTAGTACACCCAGAAATGGTAAATAAGACGTGATTATGTATTTATTATATATGAATTCTCTAAGATCAAAATCTCTCAAATCCACTTTTGATGAAAATTGAGTTAATACATGGAAATTTTTTACGATAATTCCCCACCGTTATATGAATTAAGTAAGTAAGTAAAATCCACTAAAACCTTTTTAGGCTGTGTCCGATGTTGCATTTTTACTACCCTAATATATAAATCCTAAATTTAAATGGCCTAAATGATGTCATCATCACAACACTTGTATAATAAACCGTGAGGGTATTTTTATAGCAGGTAAATTAATGGATGGTTATCTGAGCAGTCGGCACTTTCAATTAACCGGACTTTCTTCCATTGCATTACTACCAATGTCTCAATCACACTAACAGAACAACACAGTTATCTTAATTCCATCTCCGATTCGCGATTCGAAAATTGCCATTGAATCATTTCCCTAAGTGAAGTGAAGTGCCACTTCCGTATGCAAATTTCACAAACAGAATACAAAAAAATAATGAGTTTCAGAACTGTTAACGAGTTAAAAGCAGTCGCAAATGGCAAATCTTTATCTATATGGTAGATTTAAATTGAAAAGTATATAAGTGCCAAATAAATATCTGTGGTGTAATGCAAAAACATCCTATGTTAATATTTTGTATTTTTGGGACTGAGTAATCAACAAGAAACTTTTTGTTATTTTATATAAAAAAATAAATCGCTCGTGAATTATTTTTCACGAGTCGATAATTAAATTTTATATTATTTTGGAATCATAAACATTCGCAAAAGCGGGCACAATTTGGCGTTTATTGCCCGATGGTCTATAAAATTGCCAGGCAACAGCTGTTAAAAAATATAAACACAACATAACAACACAACAAATTCGATAAATTACATTTTTTGGACACCGCCATTCGCAAATCTTCTGTATTCTTTTTCGTATACATCTTTTGACTGGAACCAACTTGCGTTGTGCAACTTCAAATTCATCCAATATTTCTTAGAAATAACGATATCTGTCATTTTCATTTGACACTAAATTATAATTGTTTATAATAAACAACATAAAAACGCCAGCATAACGATAACGAATATATAAATATACCTATTGATTCCCTAAATTTCGAGAACCAAAATAAAATACAACGTTGTATGTACCATAATAAAGATGATAGCACTCGGGAATATTAAAGGTCTCCGCTACGCGTCGAGCTTTAAACATTTCCCCGTGCTACAATCTTTTGATTATGCCCTTAATACATAAATAACTATTATGTCGTGTATAAAATTTTATTTTTTGTGTCTCTGTTTTGTATAAGTAGTTTTATATTACTCTATCCAGAAACAATTTATTGCCGACTTAAACTGACAAAAAGATAGCGACTTTTATGGTTATAAGTTGATATTATTCTGGAAAAATGTCAACTTTTAGCACAAGAATTAGCAAAATTTTTACAACTTTTAATACTAAATTGTTAATTGTAACTTAAATGAACACATCTTAAGCTAAATATAAATAATTATATTTGCAACCGATAAAAAATATAGGTATGCTGATTTTTCAGGTTATTTTTGTATTTGTAAACCCATGTCATTTGAAACTATTGAAATCTTCCGATGTTATACCAACATAAGAAATTCCTAGTATTTTATAGTTGGACAATAAATTAAATTGATTTTATAAATTTATGGAGAAGTCAGTACAAAAAATATTATGTATCACACGCCCAGAAACTGCTTTGTGAGTGCTATGGTATTTAAATAAGTATAGTCGCACTCGCAAAAGTGCAGTTTCTAGAATAGTGATACAAATAAGTAACTAATTTTTCTATAATAGATTTTAAAGAACAATAATGATTATTAGTCGTGGTTCTATTCCAAGAATAGATCTTTCTGGTATCGTTAATTGCACAATTGAAGTTGCTATTTAATGAAATTTAAATAAAAAATAAAGTATTTTATCCTCGATTTTATCTATCCTTGCAATTGTTAAAGTTCTACTTGTTTCACTAATTTGAGTAGAAAAAAGTACACTTTAATGTTAAAAATTAAGAGAAAACATCGTTATGTATTAATTCATTTTTGTGTAACATATTTACAAATTTTTCTAGAACTCATGAGCTTCTGTTTTTGATTTTGTATTCCGAAGCCCTCTACTCTATATTTTTCGTATCTTATCAGATGTTTGCGGAAGATCTCCTTATCATTGCACACATTTTAAGTGAGTTGTTAATGTGTGACACGTCGTGTGCGTTTATAAGTGATTGAACTTTTCATTTTCTTTCTTTCATTCTAGTGAAAGTTGAGTTTTTGCGTTATGTGTGATCTGTTAGTTTCGTTCGACACAAATGTAAGTTACTGCAGATTTTAGTCAGAAAAATAGGTTAGGTGAAAAACGATTTATAAAATATGATGTAGATACGAGCTGAAACTCAGAATAGTTCGGCTGGTTTACATTCTTAACAAATTATAACACATATACACAAATGGTTAGAAAATTCTTTTAGCTACTTTAAATATAGACTTTAAAACAAAGAAAACTGTGGGCCAAATGACGGATGATAATCAGGCCCGGATACGGCCACCGGACAACCAAGCAAATGCCCGGTGGGCCGAACCTTAAATTGGGCCGACCTTACTGCAATTTTTAAATAAATAATCAAAAGAAAAAAATATTTTTTTAATCTGAGCAAAAACGGCTAGTCTAGAATACCTACCAGTCAAGAATTTTATTTTGATCGTTATATACCGGGTGTCTACTGTTTTTGTGGACCATAGAAAATACAATATTAAAAATTTGCCCTATTAATTTTAGAACAAAGTGTAAATACAAAAATGTTCAAAATTAAAAACTGCGTTTAACAAGTCCAAAATTATTATTAGCAATCGTTTCGTTAGCTATTTACAGTGAGCCACGAACAATAGCACAAAATGTTAAACAGTTGTATATCTTAAGTTTCGCAGATGACATCTCTCACAAAGTTTTAATAATTATTAAATTCATTAATTTATTTATCAGTAATCATGGAATCAAAGTGAAACAATACGACCATTGAATTGTATGTTCTGTCTTGCTTAAAGACAGATATTTTATTTTATGTTTTTAATTCTTAACATTTTTTTTGTATTTACACTTGTTATAAATGACGATTAAATGTTAGCGCTGAAAATTAGAATATTAAAACACATTTATCACCCAAACCGGTATATACAGTATTAATACAAAAATAATAACAAATCTAGATGACCGTCGCCTGGCCGAACCCGGTCACGCGGAATCCTCCTTCACGCCGTGATTATTTCTGTAAAAGAATTAACACATGAGAAATACTCAGTGAGGAGGCAATCATTTACAAAAGGTTCAGGCATTCACACACCGTACACACATGTTGGCAACTACGGGCAGTACCGCTAGTTACTACGGACCCTCTGCCGCTTCCGTGGTGATCCGGAGACAATCCTCTTAACCAACTGGATCAGATCACTACAGCCCTAACTGCTGCTACGCTGGCGACCACAGAATGTGGGTCACTACAGCCTTCCCTGCTGCTACCGTTGGCGACCCTCGGGTTCACACGAGCGGCCACTACGGAACCACTGCCGCTTCGGTGGTGATCCGGAGACATTCCTCTTAACCAACTGGATCAGATCACTACAGCCCTAACTGCTGCTGCCGTTGGCGACACCAGATGTGGGTCACTACAGCCTTCCCTGCTGCTACGCTGGCGACCCTCGGGTTCACACGAGCGGCCACTACGGAACCACTGCCGCTTCGGTAGTGATCCGGAGACATTCCTCTTAACCAACTGGATCAGATCACTACAGTCCTAACTGCTGCTGCCGTTGGCGACACCAGATGCGGGTCACTACAGCCTTCCCTGCTGCTACCGTTGGCGACCCTCGGGTTCACACGATGCGGCCACTACAGTACCCAGTACTGCTCACACGCACACCCACAATCATACACACGCTAGATCAACTCTCTCACCTGAATCACTATAATATCGATGTTCTCACACTGAAATCTGGAAATAAACTGAAATAAAATACGTGAATACCAGTATCATTAAATGTAGCTCTTATCCAACAGCATCGGTTACGTACCTAAATAGCTAATTAGAGACAAAACATAATAAATTTAATAAAAATAATCTTACGCAAAATAATATCTGTGACACACTTTAGTTCTAAAATTAATAGGGAAGAATTTAGAGCCATATAAAAAAATTTACCTATGTTTTTCCTATGGTTCATAAAAAAATAGATACCCGGAATATATTTGTAAAACCAATAAAAACACTGAATTCCACAAAAATTATAGCGCGAAAAGCAATATTTATAGTCATCTTGGATTTATTTCTGAAGAGTTTAATTCCTATAAAATGAATGTATAACCATCCGAGTTTCGTCAAATTGAGTTCTTTGCGTTGGGTTAATATTACATTAAAGTATTTTTTAATTTGCAAGCGATATAATCACTTTTTTCAAAAATACAGACTAATAATAATTTCGGCGCGAAATACCTATAAAATGCATGCACCACCCGAATTTTGCCAAATTGAGTTCAGCATTAGGTGACTTTACGTTCAAGTATTTTTTAAAAATTTGCAAACAAAGAAGTCATAATTTTCACAAGAGCCTTTAGATGAGGTAAATCTAACTTTATTTCTGCAAAAAAATAATAAAAATATCTGCGTCCGCGCTTTAATTTTGGGTTACTTCATTGCAACAAAAAAAAAATGGAATTTCAAGTGTGGTAGATATTCTAGAATCCAGCTTCAACAACAAACAATAGTTTAAAATGATTCTTTTTTCAAATTGGAATTAATTTTTAATTCGGGCCGGTCTGCTACTATTTGTCTGGGCCGGCTTTAAACCTCGTATCCGGCCCTGATTATAATTGTTCGACTTCTAGTCTGGATTTAGCTTCAATAACATCGTAAAAATCCAGTGCGTACAGTAAAACCTACCATGCAGGACATACATATAGGACAATACTCACATAGCAATTTGCAGGGCTTAGGGATACAATTCCTAATAGAATTAAAGTTGGTATTACTAATAAAGGCATTGTAACCCAATATTAAATGGCCAAATACGAGTACTTGAATAACATTCAGTTTTTGTAAGTTTAAAATCTATATTTTAAACTTGACGAAAGAAATTTGTAATTTTTTTTCTCCGTTTGCGTAGGTTTTATAATTTGTTTGTTGAAAATGTAAACCGGTCGAAATATTATGGGTTTGGGCTCGTATGTAAAAAATTATTTCTAGTATAATACATAGTTATGTACCTCTGCGTACAGATATCATTTTATATGATACACCTATTTAAATTTTTAAGAAATATTGGACGCTGTTACAAATTGAAATTTATTACTGAAATCTAAATGCATTTTAAAAATGCTATCTGTAAATGTTATTATTAATTAGAGTTCAGATAAGTTTTTGCGAAATAGACAATTTAAAACTTTTGGAACCAATTCATAGATACTATTTTACGTTTGAAATCAAAGCTAATAATCTTGTTCATCTTTCCAATTGCTCGAACTTGTATTCAAGATTCAAAACCGTCTGATTAATTCAATTTATCTAACAAAACCAAGAAGTGTACTGCATGTTTAACATACTTTAAATTAAAGCTACAACCATAGTTCTCGTCCAAACATTCCACAGAAGATTCAACTATCAGTCTATCTGAAATACTTGTAACATTCCTTGCTTATAGAATATGACACTGAACATATAGTTCAACTTTTGGAGTTCAATATACGATAAGATTAATTTAGCTACCTTCCATATACGAGGGCCACGATAGAATTATTGATAATAAAAAACATGGTTAATATTTTTTAGAATTTTATTTTAAATATGTTCAAAGTTCAACTAATCTTATTTTTTAATACTTCCATAATAGGTAGGTAATATCTTGGTGACTTAACACAACAAAACCGTCAAACTAATTATTAAGGGATAAAGCTGTCAAATTATAAATTACAATTCGAAAATGCTCTCTGGTTAATTCCTAATTTTCGCTCATAACGTTACTTTAAAAAAATGATTAACTATAAGTTCTAACTTAACTTTTGCGTCTTAAATTCTAATAATTGAGGAGTACAAATTTTGATTTCCACTGTCTACTTGATTTTGTTATTTTTAATAATGAGATATTACAAAAAAAAAATTAACATATCTTTTTTCTTCTGAAATTTGAATAAATACGTTCTACAGTAGGTATTATTAAATATGATTTTCTGTTCAAATTTTTGTATATATTAAGCTCAGTAGCAGTTTGAAAATATACTTTTTGAATTGGCGCCAAATTACACTGCCTGTGGCGTCAAAAAGACATTAGCAAATGACAAAACTGGAAAGATGATGAAAAAAAAACAAATGTATCATACATCAACGTCAATGATTGCTTTAATGACAACTGTGTAACGTAAGGTCTGACTTATAGTGCAGCGTGATTTTTGGTTCTTTAGGGTAGTTCTTAGTTATTTATTGTTATATTTATTGTTGTATTTCATAGTTTAATGTCCAGTATTATAAAAGATGGATAAGTAAAGCACTAGTAAAGTAAAATTTACTCCTGCAGTAAAATAGTTTTATTGCAGAGATTTTCGTCAAAACAAGAATAAAAATACTAGCTAAGTAAATCTACAGAATAAATTACTCCACCGATGTTCGAGGAAGTAAATTTTATTCTGTAAAATAAATTTGACACATGTCAACATTAATTAAATTAAATTCATTATAAATTTCATCCCATGTATTATTTTTACATTTATTTATCTCCAACATGTTTGCTTTGTCTATTTCTGAGTAATTTTTTCCCGGTCTCTCTTTCCATTTTAGTTGACACCTGACACTTTATGACACACACACACGCGCTCGCACGCACACACCCACACACACACACACACACACACACACACACACACAATTTTATATTTTGACTTTTGGATTTAATTTATGTCAGGAACATATAGACTACAATATTATTAAAACATATATAAAACATATTCCAGCGACACATTGTTTAGAATAGATCCTCTTCAGTTGGAGATTGACATTATCGTCAGTAGTAGTCTTAAGAAATATCGTCTAGTAATGTTTTATCCTGGATTTATCAATCTCTCTTATGCCCCAGTAGTACAAAGATTAGCCGGTATAAGAAACCGTAGCCTGAGTCCATCATTTTCCAGCTAAAAAATTAAATGTATTCAATAGTTCTTAATTAATTATAAAAATATTTATATTTACATCAAAATGATCTTATACAACAAAGAAGTTTTGATTTTATGTTTTTATCTTTACTTGCGACAACCATTTAATTCTTCTTTCTTCGTTTTGAGCCACTACTAGAAATATTTTTCCTTATTATCACTTCTATTTGGGCACACTGTACAAAACACCTTTTTACAACCATGTTTGATTATTTCTAAATACAAAAATCAGTAATTGACAGCTGTCATGACTGTCACTCGTTTAAATTCCGTCGGTGGCAAATGTAAGCCACTCCCTCATTGGTTAGATCCTTTCGAACGTCATCAGGTGAAAGGAGAAGCGGAAATTCAAACATTAAAATTTTAAAAACAATTTTCTCATGAATAAAGAATAATACGAAAAAGATAAAAAATAGGGGCTAAATGTTTTTTCTTATTCTTTTGATTAAAGCAAAGAAAAAAAACCGTGCAACACCTCATTCTAGCGTGACTAATATAAAAACGTGCTTATTTGCCAAAATGCCAATAAGTGATTTTTAGCATTAGGTATTCCTATACCTTCTTTTTCTATTACCCAGTTGCACCAACAAAGCGTAATTTTTTAGCGACTCTTATTAAAAAAAATGCAAATCTAAATTTAGCAGCAATGTAGGTATTCGATAAATAATTGGAGAGCTTTTGCAAAAAACCATAGTCCAACTATTATAAATATGAGTTACATACAGCGAAATGTAGTTTCAAGGATACCAAACAGTTTGGTAAAACTGTTTTTCGCCAAAGGTATCTTAGCTAAGTTATTACATTTTAAAGTTTGAGCGTTTCTACAAAAACCCTCAATAAAAATGTCTAATTATTATTTAATTGCTCATAAATGTTAATTTTTCTCTTTTTAACATCCAGTAAATAATTTTGTAATATTTAAACATGATCCTGAGTTACATAAAGTTTGAAAAATCTAAACAAGTAGAAGTAAGGAAGCTAGAAAATTGTCTTTCAAAAAATGGACTAAGGTTGTTTTCAATTCATTTGACATTTTATTTCGATGCAACATTGTCTATTTAACGATAAGTAAAACTATATTGATGGCTTCGTTCCAGAAGGGCGTATCAACATTTTTACTTTTTTTCATAAATTTACTTCTTATGGCAACATACATGTCGTACCAGAAAGACGGTGTATAAATACAGGCATATTAGCTTTGATTGCCTTTAGTTACATTTCTGAAACTTTCTTTGTGTTTGTTATCACTAACAAAGCTCCTAACGTAACAATTATATGTAATTTTTGCGTCTTTTATGGCATCCAACGCTAATTTTAAACAATATTCAGGCGTTTTATGATACGTCCCTGTACCTATAGCAGATAAAAAATATGTTTCATCTCCTGTTGTAATACAATTTGCTATTACAGGATCATTTGAATTGTTGACCAACCATCCAGAACAAGAGCAACAATTTTTCCTGCTAAATTGTTGCAAGCTTCGTTGATAACTTCAGCGTGTACTTTATTTAACAATTCATTGGCAAATTTTTGTCGCGTAGGAGTTTATAACCAGGTCTTAAGTTATTTAACATTTTTTTAAATAAAACTTTTCAGCATGTCTTAATGGTATATTAAAAGCAAAAATATATTTAGCAACATCTAAATCTAAATTTTCGGCTTGTGTACTAGTTGTAGTTAAGATATGTGATAATATTTTTGGTTGTTGAAAACTTATCTACCTATGTTATACTAGTAGTACTGGGTATTAGCGTTGACGACGGGGATGATGTCTGTGCTGCCGAGGTAGTGGTAGTTGAAGGGCTCCTGTTTCTGATTCGTACTTCATTGTCGGTCTCAAATACTAGAGAATCCCGATAACAGATATCCTTATGTTTCTTCAGCTTTACTGCTCCCAATTTTTCCACATTTCTTACACTTCTGTCCTCTTACTTTTCCATCTTCATCTTCTCCAGTTACTTCACTGAAAAATCCCCAAACCGGATCCTTGTATCGACCTCTCAAATATTTTTTTCCTGGTGGGTTCATTACTGCTCAAATATATAAAATTAAAACTAATTAAGTTTCACCAAGAGCCAACCACAAATTCTATCCAATATAAAATTAAAACTAATTAATAAGTTTTTTATTCTAATATTTCATCAAATAAAACACTTTAAAACTTTTAGGATTTCTTCAAATAAATTAATTAACTCACCTGTTTATTTGATTAGTTGTATATGTTCACTTATACAGGGTGTAAATGAAATAAGTACATTAAATTTAACTAGTAATATAACTCGTCGAGAGCAACAATATTTCTTAATAACTTTTTCTCGAAATCGCATATTTTTTTAGCATTTTTCAACCCCGTAAATGGATGAGTCGTTCCATGTATTTTTCTAATAACTTAATTCAGTAGCAACAACTATGTAAATTTTGTTTTAGAAATTGACAGTCCTGTCATTTGTTGCAATTAAATTTTCACATTATTAGAAACTTGTTTATAAGAAAAAATTCTGTCAAAATGCTTACGTTTATGAATAGCGAGTACACAGGCAATGTAATTACTTACCTATGGTTTATTTATTCGTATCTGTACTACATTTTACTTTGTTATTGACATAAAGACACCGCCATGCAGTTGCCAACGCATTTCGACGGAGCGTTTTCCAATTTCTGTTCCTAATATTCGCACATTTGTAAATCTTGTACATCTTATCACAGTACGGAGTATCACATATGATAATTTTTTAAAAAGCAACAGTTATATCCATACCAAATGCAAAAAGTTCAATGTTTCCAACACATAGCAGACTTCAAATTTTGCGAATGGCTAGTGTTGTTCACTGACGAGGCTGGGCGATAGACGAAAATCCTCATACTGTAAAAATTTTCATTGAAAAATGTTTGGGCGGTAACAATAAATAGACTACTAATTGTTACTCATTTACCTCGTTTAACTGGACAAGAGGTTGTACTTACATTTTTTGAATAAGGTATTTAAACTATTATGATTTGTCGACGATAAACGATAACTGATAACTCATCTCATAACCTCATAACTATGTGCTTCCTCTATACACAGATATTTACAAGTCTGTTTTAATACACAATTTTATAATTTTGTTATCCAAAATTTAAATTTTAAAAATTGTAGTATTACGAATTTATTAATAATAAATATGTTTACCGTTGATATTTTATTAATTAATGTGTCTGCAAGAAAGCAAATACCGGTCGACAATTTTTGTGCCGTGTGAATCGAACTTAAATGCTGACAGCAGAGGGCAGCAGCGATCAGATCAGAGGCGGGTAACGAAATATCTAACAAATCTATAAAGAATTTTAACTCAAAAATTAGAAGATTTACAAAAAAAAAAAAAAAATTATTAAGAAATATTGTTGCTCTCGACGAGTTACACTACGGTTTGAATTTAATGTACTTATTTCATTTACGCCCTGTATGAGTATTTGTAACACACTACACGACGACTATATGGTAAGGAACTATAACCTGACTTCAAATCTTGCTTTTATATTATGAACTAAATTGCAAGTGTTAACATGTTCGTTGAATACGTAAACTTGCTTATATTCTGTGTAGAACGATACAGACAAGCTTTAACTTGAATTATAATGTTTGAAAGAATAAACAAAATATTATTTTATAATACTATGAATTAATAAGAATATTAAATGAAATTGAAATAAAATTTGTGGTTAAAACCAATTTTGGAAGGTTTTAACCACTTTTGACTAGTGCAGGACACAAAATCTAAAAAAGTGTTTTTTTAACAACCCTGGTTTTTTATCTCTCCTGTAAAGTTGTGTTTTGTCGATACGCCCTGCTGGCAGGAAGCCCTCGATATCATCTTGTTGAAAATCGTTGTGATCATAATGCAGTGTGCTGTTAATCTATATTCATATGTTTCTGATTGAACCTTCTTGATATTTCCTCCCTCCAGTGGATATGGTGTGTAATATCAGGTATTAGATGGTGTGTAATAGATTTCCCGTGGTTATATAAAACAATAGGCTTGGTTGAGTTCACAGCCTCCTAGCTGGAAACTCAACTCAACAGCGCTTGGCTTCTGTTATTACCGGTAATCAGATACATTACCGTGCACTACATGCACAGAGTCAAAGGTTATTAAATCGGTCATCAACGGAGAAACGATACGAGTACGAGACCATGGCATCACGCCTTTTACCAATACAGGAATACATCCTATAACACTGTTCTAGGGAAGTATCCGTTGATTTCTAAAAATGAATATACCAAAGTTTCCTATGAACTCTGTCGGACTTATGTGCAGAATATTTGAAATCAGTTTCTATTAATGTTTTACAAATAGGTGCAAAAAATACCGAGAGAAAAAATGGCTTAACATCGAAGCATATTTATGAAGAAATGGCAACTACTTTGGAAACATTCTTCCTACATAAAGGTAAAAAACTAGGCAGCTGAATTTAAACGAGGGAGAAAAAGAAGATGATCCGCACAGTTGTAGAAGGCTTGCAACTGTTACCAGTAAAGAAAATTTAATTCAAGGTTCAAGAAATTGTAAACGCTGTAAGCATCTTCTATGAGCGGGTTCAAAACATTTTGACTAATGAGAAATGACAAAAATTGCGAGATGGGTCGCCGGCTTCTGACGGTTGATCAGAAATGTCGTCGGTTTCAGACGTCGTACGACTTGCAGCTACTTTATGACACTAATTTTATAGGCTCGTAACACGAGCACGGTTTTAACTAAAACGTTGTTTTAAGAAACGTCAAATTCAAACTTCAATATTTAATTTCGCCCTTATGTTTAAAGAACGATTTTTAAAAAATATTTGTTTGAATACATACTATGTTCTGTTCTGAAAACATATTTTGATTAATTTGATATTATTTATTATTATTATTAAATAAAGAATTTGACATTTCTTAAAACAGCGTTTTAGTTAAAACCGTGCTCGTGGTACGAGCCATCATGTTTATAGAAAAATCTGTTACTACCGATGAGATATGGATTCTCCACTATCAGCCTGAATTATAGCAACATTCGAAACAGTGGAAGCATAGATTTACCACCTTTCAAAAAAGTCAGTGCATCACAAGTTAGTTAAAAAAAATACCGACTAAGTAACAAATTAGTGGATTAACATAAATCTTTGCAGATACACTACTGACAGTTCGCATAACCTAACAAAAAATAATTGTGCGTTTATATACTGACCTCACTTTGTTAAATCCTTTTATATCCGCCCTCGTAATACACATAATGCCTAGAGTTTGTCAAGAAGTTATCCTTATAAGGTATTTGGACGGTTTACTGCAAAACATTTCGTGTAAAAATATACCTGGTGTGCACCGAAAACTGGAATGTTTAACATTTAATTCTAAGCAACTTTTTATTATTATAGGTTTGCTATAAAAGTTACAAAAGAGTCTATATCCGCACTTACTTCAAATTTCATGTTAAACTTCTATGTCATACTTTCTTGGCAACAGATTTTTCAAAAGTACCTGCATTTACACAAAACAAAAAAAACTGTTTTTAATACAAAAATTCCAATCAATCGTGGGTGAATCAAATATGGCAAACGAAAATTATGTAAACATCAAAACATCTATGAAGTCATTTATAATTTTAAAGTGATTGTAAACTCCGTAGCCTATAATTAAAAGACACATTTACAAATTAAAAATCTTCTAAGATTATTATTATTATTATTATTAACATCAATGACGTTATGATTTACATAAAGTCTTGTAATTTAATTCTGTATAATGGCATCTACTGTAATTTTAGAGTGACGTCAGAAGTTAACAAAAGTTGAGAAGTTACTGAAGTGGAAATTATATTACAGGAGAAAATTCAGTCAATTCTAATGACATTTACAAGTAGAGGAATGCAGAACAATATTAAATTTTCCTGAAATTTATGGTTCAAGTACTCTTTTACAATATTACGCATGAAATATGTACTTATGGTAATGACTTCAAGACGAAAATATATCATCTACTGTGGTCTGCCTAAGAATAGAGCTACAACAATACTCTCTTTATTTTAAGAAGATAAATTGTATATAAACTGCACTGTACGAGAGTCACGCTAGAATTATTATAATAAGATACACGGTTCATATTCTTTAGAATTTTGTTTTAAATATGTTCAAAGTAGTTCCCTTCAACAATAATACACACAATCATTCTTTCTTTCTACTTCTTAAAAGTTCCCGACCAATATTCTTTTGGAATGCTTTCAAACTAATTTTGGAAGACTTATAAACTGTCAATGCTTGTCAAATCATACATAATGATATATAGTTAACAGAGAGTTAACAATATATATATTTGAAATAAATTGTGAAAAGATCATGTCAGTCACCGGGATATAAATCCGAGACCTTACTTTTCCGGAGTAACGTTCTAACGATCTGAGCTGCTTGCTCTATCTCGATAACTGAAATGATCTTCCACTTAGCGTACTGTTTTTTTTTTCTTTACGTTATTAGATGAGGGGTTGGATTACTACTGCATTTAAACATCTTATGAATGTCTCATAATTTGCAGCCATAGCCATAGCTCAGATGATTAGAGCGTTACTCCGGAAAAGTAAGGCCTCGGGTTCAAATCCCGGTGGCTGATTTTCCCAATTTATTTCAAATTATATATATATATATATATATATATATATATATATATATATATATATATATATATATATATATATATATATATTGTAATGTGCAGTGCCCGCCATCGCTGTTACCGCCTCTGTCCCCGTCACTGTCGCAGGGACGAGCGAGTGTCTATTGTTAGCGATGACGCAACCGACTTGTCGGAGCCTGCTTAATTACGCGGTTGATGTAACCTATTGTGTTTTATCTGGAAGTGTTCTAGTGAGTTCTGGAATACGGATGCCGGGGTATATAAGCACTGTTAGCGAAGGCATTGGACAGTCTGATATAAATAAGCGTCGCGTGTTGAATTGTTAGTGATATAAACAGATAGTCGACAAGTGGTAAAAATAAATGAATATAGTTGTATAAATAAATGAGATATATTGTTTAAATAAATAATCTTAGTATTTAAGTGTTTTATAATATTATTAGTGTTCAATATTTGTTTAATCGTAGTGCTCGTTATATTTATCATCTATTAATTATCTTTTAATATCTATTATCGTTATAATATTTTTTTTAATTAATACTAATTGTTTAATATTTACACTTCACCCAAATAAATAAAAACGTTACAGTATATATATATATATATATATAATGATTTGAAAATGCTCTTTGATGAATTCCATATTTTCACTCACAACTAAGTTCTAACTAACTTAACTCTCGCAACTTAATTTCAAATGACAAATAACTGATAGTTAAAACGGTAATGCAAATTTTGTTATTCTCAATAATTCAAATAAATAATTAAAAAAAATTAATAAAAGCAAAAAAGAGCACATTTTTCTGACAATTATTGGTTACCAAAAAAATTCTTCAAATTTTTTCGATGGCTCTTT
Source organism: Harpalus rubripes (assembly GCA_963082715.1). Taxonomy (NCBI): domain Eukaryota; kingdom Metazoa; phylum Arthropoda; class Insecta; order Coleoptera; family Carabidae; genus Harpalus; species Harpalus rubripes. Next base: position 31,953,114 of record OY720448.1, on the reverse strand, counting down.
CTAATAAATATTAATGCTTTTATTATGTGTGACTATGACCTATTTTTCTTTGTAATTTAAGTTCTATTTAATTCAATAGAACACAATAATAAATTATATGTTCGTAGGTACTTTATAGATACAATTTTCTAAGTGCATGCCTTTATAATTTGAAAATACATACTTACAACAAAAGAATTGCTCTTTATTTATTTTCATTGTTTGATAATAAAAGAAACTGTACAACTATTGCCACGTGTTTAAAACATATTTCTTGTATTGATTTGTATTTAGTTTGTCAGATGTTTCACCGACGTTTATTTTACTTGAGGAGTAACCATGATTATTTATTATTTATTTAGAATATAGATAAAAGTATTAAGAAATTTATTAGTAATTTTATTTGATGTAAATACCGCCTTCTTATTATACAGTTAAATAAATCTGTAGTTAAATGCAAGAACAATCAATATCAACAATGGAGTCATACCACAGTTTCCAATTTTATTTTTTCTAAAAATACACGTAAAACTACTTACATAAATATATATTTCATGTTATATAATATATCACCAAGGCACTACCCATTGCTGGGTAATGATGACGAGATATTCGTACAGTGCGGGCGTTTACCAGGCGTCACCTCACTGGTATTCCTTGCTGGCGTAGAGAGTGCACCACAATAGCCACTTTAATGCTGTAGGTATAAAATTCGAAATAATTTTGACAAACACCAAAAGTGAGTCAGCTGATGTATTTATTCCCTAACGTAAAATATCATCAATGTTCTCTTCATTTTGTATGTGTTTATATTGTCCTACTCGGAAATTAGTTCAGTTCGAAGACGACAGGATATATAAAACTATGAAAAATTAGTTTAAATAATTGTATCTTACTAAATTAAATTTCCTCCATGTAATAGATATATAAAATAAGAAAAACAATTATTTGTACATAAACAGTTACGTATAATGAATAAAGTAGAATTTAAACTGTACATATAGGAGAACCATCTAACAGATGTACATCTTCTTAACCTACTTTTACATAGCTAAAATATTTAGTACTAATTAGTCTATTAACTAACATCATTTAGATACGTATATACCGTTGATACAATATATTTATCTATGGAATGAACGCAATTAATTAGAATTAGATGAAAAATTGGATCAAGTATGTGTGTTTAATCCGCTTTTACTTTGTTTTAGGTGGAGACCAATGGCTGAGGATGACGTCGACATCATCTACAAAGACATGGCTTCTAATCCAAACAAGGTAGCAATACATATATTCAACATTAATAAAAAATCAATATATCAATTTTTTATTGATCTATAAAAATTAATTTGAAAACAGATTAGTAATAGTACAAAATCTAATTATATACAGGGTGTCCAGGGTAACGTGCCCAACATAGGCATCTCGAGAAATATAATAGATACGAAATTGGTTAAATTAGAAAGAATGCCCTTTTAGGAGACCATTTCAATATAGGTGAAAATGTAAATCGGGTACTATACCGCACTCACACACACATACACATACAGACATCATCGTAAAAATAGTAAAATCGTATTCTAGGGACCTTAAAACGTGCGTATTCATTAAAAACACACCATCGAATTTCTTGACCAAAGACAATACCTTCCTTACCTAAAAGTGACGGAAGGTAAAAATGTAATAGGCAGAAAGATTGGCTCTGTGGGGTCCAGCAATAAAACTATAAAGTCATAATTATGAGAAGGCGGTACATAACTCTCACTGCTTGCTTTTACATTGAATGCCTATGTATCATTATTTGTGCCGCTTTGTTGAAATGAAGATATGCAGTGATTGTATTCCCTACCTACTCTGTATAGTAAAATAATCTTACTGTTCCGCTAACATATATGTTATTTTTGTGTGAAATAATAGTTCATTCCCATTATAAATTAGTTATTTCTTATTTGAATGGTGTTGCATCATGGATAGCTCTCCGTGTCATGTCTGTTGTTCATATAGTGTAATACGTTTTATTGATTAATTTGAAGGAATTTAGCCTTGATCTGTAATAGAGGTTCACACGGTGTTCATGTCTTTGTATTGTAGATAAAATAAAATATTGTGGCGCCTCACTAATACATGTTATTCTTTTTACTTTAATTAATAAATTAATTAGTTTATATATTGATGCAGAATTTGTTTTGAAAACATAAATAATATTTTTATAGACACTTGACATTTATTTTTTATCAGATATCACGCGTTAATGCGATTTATTTGTGTACATATTTTTTTATTATTTAATACTGTGTTGTCGTAATCAATAATTTATGTTTTATTGCAATTAAAAGATAATACTGTTGTATACTGATTATATATACCGACACAATACTTTGATTAATCATTATTAAAATGTAGGTATGTAGCTTAAATAAATATTATAATTATATTTTATTCTAGAGATTGTAGTTATTTTGCCCGTAGAATCGATTGGTGATATGTCCAAGTATGTGGACCCATTTTTTTTTTTTGAATTTGGCCAAAAATCGATATTTTTTAGTATATCTTTGAGGACGAATACCTCGTGAACGAAATGAGATATTGATATCAAAATTTAGTGTAGTGAGAAGTATTTAGGACATAAAAATTAGATTTTGGAACTTTTGAAGTTTTTATGCAAATACAGTAGAGACCATATAATCCAAACATGGAGTAGAAGGAAGATAATGCGAACAAGGACTCTTTTAATCTGAATTGTGGAATAAAATTTCTCCAAACACAACAACTAGCAGGTGTGATTCTTGAAAAAAAAAAAAACATCAAATTCTGCTTTAATTCTGTCCCTCAATTGGCAGGATTTGATAATCATTTCAGCCCGAGATTACAATAAACTATGTAAGTATACAAATTTTTAGAGATATTAAAGAACTTATAAAATTTTTAGAAAGCAAAGTTTGAAAAGAAAACTTTCTTCCCGTACATTTTTTTATGATATTTTTTATATTTTCTCCTAATTTTGGGCTATAATTCAAAAACTAGTTGAGATGAGAACTAGAGTTTTCTAATCGTGCCTTTCATATATTCATATATTAAAAATTCATTATCAAATAAAAAATCCATTGAAGGTAAATGTATTTTTAATTCGCAAATAATTTCTAAGTATGTACAGATTTATAATTTTCTAGTTTCTATCCTTTTTATCTTTAACCTATGTTCTATTTTATTTAAATATCTATAATAACGCAATATTATCATGGTTTGATGTTCTACTCGACGTTCTACATTATTTTTTTACTCATTAATAAAAAAAATGGCCTGGCATTGTACATAACTATAACAAAGAGGTCACAGAATAAAAAAGGTATTGTTGATAAGTAATATAATTTGTAGGATAATGGGTAATATATTCAGATTTACGAAGGGATTGAAGAAGAAAATATTGGTTTCCAATATTTTATCCATTTATATGAAAAATGAATGGAATGGATATAAGAATATGGTGCATTATGTTCAAAAAATAATCGTTCTATAATCAATAAAAAATAGAAGGGTAAAAATCAAATAATGGAACGTTGTAGAGGTTTATTTTGTAAAAGCAGGGCTGTATTCCACGTATTTCATCAACCCAAAATATAGTTATTTAAGTATTAAGGGCGGTAAGTGCAGTTTATCGTTAGAGGAAAATATTTGAATACCTACCGAGATGTAGTCGATGTATCTAATATTATGCGAAAGCGGTACAAATGCGCTTACATTTTTTTGCACGATCAGACATTTTGTAGCATTTTTATATAATCAATCATATACATTTTTTATGATACTTTTTATATTTTCTTCTAATTTTGGGCTATAACTCAAAAACTAGTTGAGATGAGAACTAGAGTTTCCCAAGCGTGTCTTTTGTACGTTAGGTTATTGTTGTTATTTTTAGAGAAATGTACGAACTTAAGTAAGCTGTTCGTCGGCTGCCGGGACTTTTAGGACCTCGTTTAGGACAATTGGTAAATCCTGGCATTCCCATGCAGTTGTGTTCTTCTTCTAATAAAATGTGCTTAAAAAATTAGTTTCAGAAGTCGAAATTGTCGGGGCTTTTAGGTGTATTGATAAATCCTGGTTGCCTTTGTATTGTCTGTTCGGATATCGCTAAAATAAACCGTTAGGTATTACCACAAACACAATAAATTCAGGTAGAGTGAAACAGGGACGAACACGTATTCGAAATTTGCGTAAGGGAAAATATTAGGTTTGTTCGCATAACAGTCCGAAACCGTCACAAACCATTCTGAGCATGCGCATCTGTTTAAAAGTGTTCGCACAAGAGAAATTTTAAATCTACGATTAAAAATCTTCCGATCGTTCAGCAACATATTTCAATTCCTTGTCAGTTTCCAACCGTCAGAACAGTCCGCGTATTTCAAAGAAATTTTTAATTTGTGACATGCGCAGTGAAACTGGGTATTAGTGAGCATTGTTGCACTAGTACGGTGACTAGTAGGTACTAGCCAAAACGAGAAACCAAATATTATGATTTATTATAAATTCTTTCAAACCACTAAATATTTGCCATATTGTCATGTAGATTATCGAGTGTAAATTTAAGAAAACCAGAAATAAACGCAGGAATAAATTTAAAAAAATACAAATTCATTCCGTGACAATGACAAATGACGGCAACAACAATTAACCTGAGATAAAAACCTTTTCAGATGGTAGTAGAAACAATAACCTTTCATGCTGTTCGCAGAACACAAAAATTTCCAATCAGTTTGCAACCAATTTCTAACTACGCACGCGTACTGAAAAATTGGCAATTAGTTGCTTATTTTGTTGTGCGAACAAACCTATTATTACCTACTACAAACTATAAGTTAATTGTTATATTCCACTCGTATCAAATAATGACACCTTTCTTTCACGATATTTACGTAATAACTAACTGTAACTATTAAAACATACTGGTTGGACTTGCATTGTCTTTATTTTTTAAAATATTACAACGTTTCGACTGCTGCAATATAAAAATAAAAAATAAAGACAATGCAAGTCCAACCAGTATGTTTTAATAATTTAACATTGTCTACAAACTTTAAACAGTAATTAACTATAACTATATTTCAAAATATTTAATCCAAAAAATAATTTCAAAACATATTAAAAATTTCCCCATGCATAGCGAACTGAATACAATCCTAGTTCAACACCGTATTTAAAACTGACCGCCACTTTTTCGACAAAGGTAAATAAGTGGTTTATGGTGTGTGAGATTGATATAATAAATTATGGGGTTATTTTAGCGATCCCCGAACAGACACGCCTATTCTCAATTCTAACGTACAAAGTATGTATCTTATTTTAATGTATTGTGGCGTACAAAAATTTGAAATATGTGTATCTGTATTGGTATCCAAAGCAGACTTGATACAAACCTCATAGATAAATAAAACCGATCAACTTGTAGATAATGCCAATCATTCAAGCGACAGGGAATTCCTAGATAATTATTTCTCTAGTCTAGTAACTAGGCTATGCAGTTCGCTATACTGAAAAAAATCATACTGGTTTGTATAGGAAATGATATTTATAGGTGATTTTGGTTTATTTTCTATTATGCAACATTATTTTCACATATGATTTAGTTCGACAATTAGTAGCTAACTATAATTGAAAATGAATTATTAATTTCAAATTTGTATTTGTTTGTGCATTAGGAGTGTTGTGTACTTGTATGTGAAATAGAACGTATGTCGTATTTGCGACAGCAACAGTATATTAATACACCGGTATACACGTGTGTAAATAGAGAATTTATAGTCCCAGAGCATTCCAGGCGGAGAGGGTAGTATACTAACCTAACAGGAATGTACAAACTTTTTTTCTACAGAAATAACGCGCTAGAATCACTACATGTAACATATATGTGAAGGAAATAACTAATAACTTCCTTGAAAGTTAAGAAGTTGTCACTAGTCACTGACATTCAAAAGAACTACTGATGTTCAAAAGTATTCATCAATCATCATTTCCGTATTTTATTTTTTCTGTTAAACGTGTTACGTGTTAGTCAAAATTAATTTAGCTGGGAGTTGGTACTTAATTTACTCTTAATCAAAGGTGAGTGACTAAACCATGGGTGACTAACCCTTTGAATAATAAAATTAAAATTAAATTCTTAATGTTTGACTGATAGAAAAATTAGTTTTTCAGAAACCGGAGCGAAAGTACTGTTTTCACGCAAAAAATGCGGCGCGAAAGTTGCATTTCTCTGACTTGAAACGAAAACACGAGGGGTGAATCACTCCTTCAATTTTGTACAAAAGATTTTACAATTGTAATGATTGTATACAAGAATGTACAATATTTACAAAGATTGGAATGTACAATATTTTTCGTGATTGTAATAATAATAATGCAAACTATATTGATTTCAAGGCAAATACTAGTGAACTATAGTGAATGTAAGGATTGTAAATCAAATTTAAGTACCTTTTGAATTTTGAAAATAACGAAAATGGTTTGTAAAAGACAATGTAATGTAATATTATTTATTTTATTAATCAGTATTACTTAATTTTACAATTTTTAATATAATATTTGTCTACAGAATTCATTCAAATTCTTTATATTCATTGACAATTAAATAAAAAATTGCCCTACTAGGAGGCCATTTTAATGGTGTTATTTGAGAAATAATCCATAGGTCACTAGATATAGGTAGGCGAAAATATAAATATTGCAATTTTTAATTTTTTTCTAACAGCAAAAATATAAGAATTATTAAATTTATAAACATTAATATTTTTATCATACGTAGCATTGAATATTTCTAAAATTTCGTTATATGCCATTTACATATTATGACGTCCATATAAAAATATTAAAATTAATCGAAATACAAGATTTTATAAAATTTTGAGAACTGAATAAGAAAATTATTAATGAAAATAATTAAATTATCATTTTTAATGTTTTTCAATTGTTCCATACAACAAACATTGTTTTGGTCCCCTAAAGATGGACAAATCAAATATTATTACAGAGTTGAAAGATATTCGTAAAAATAAAAAAATGCAAAATTTACAATTTCGCCCATATCTAATGAGAATGATCTATGCATTTTTTTAAATCACAAAATATCATTAAAATGTCCTCCTAACTGGGTAATTTTTGTTTAATTTAACCGACTTTGTATCTATTAAATTTTTAGAGATCCCCATGTTGGTCAAGTTATCCTGGTCACCTAGTATTTAACTTTATATTAACAGTGACCGATCCGAAATCAATAATTTCTTGCCTTTATACAGTTAAAACTGAGTTCAATTAAAAATACTAGCGAAAATAGACGTAAGTGAAGTTAACGATGCGTCGCTCAGCGACGAAATGTTATAGGGCTACCGTTTAATAAAGTCGTGCACAAAAAAATTAAATGGATTAATATGCACAGTAATGATATAAAAGGGCTCTTGTATGAAGGGGAAAGCAGAAAGGGGTCTTGCTCAATTATATAAACATAAATTTAATAATTATTATGATCACAAAATTATAACACAAAATTTATAAAATTTACAAGAGATAACACTATTTGGCTGTGACGTCTACCCACCCATAGGGTAAAAAATCAAAGTCAACAAACTACGGTTGTAGTACTTAAGGGTAATTTCTGCCTAACCAGAAGATAAGTGATAAAAATCAACATACTAGGGCTATAGTAGGGGAATCTCTATGTGCAATAACAAGAAGATTTTTATTACAAAATTTTAAATAAGTTACCAAAAAAAAAAAAAAATTATAAGGAAAGTGTTTCAACTTAAGGGTAATTTCTGCCCAACTAGAAGATAAGTGATGAAAATCAACATACTAGGGCTAGAGTAGGGGGTTCTCTATGTGCAATAACAAGAAGATTTTTATTAAACAATTTTAAATAAATTACCAAAAAAAAAAAAAAATTATAAGGAAAGTGTTTCAACTTAAGGGTGATTTCTGCCCAACCAGAAGATAAGTGAAGAAAATCAATATACTAGGGCTATAGTAGGGGGTTCTTTATTTGCAAAAACAAGGAGATTTTTATTACACAATTTTAAATAAGTTAGCAAAAAAAAAAATTTATAAGGAAAGTGTTTCAACTTAAGGGTGATATCTGCCCAGCCAGAAGATAAGTGAAGAAAATCAATATACTAGGGCTATAGTAGGGGGTTCTCTATGTGCAGAAACAAGAAGATTTTTATTACACAATTTTAAATAAGTTACAAAAAAAAAAAATTATAAGGAAACTATTTGGCAGTGACTTCTACCCACCCATAGAATAAAAGATCAAAGTCAACAAACTAAGGTTGTAGTACTTGAGGGTAATTTCTGCCCAACCAGAAGATAAGTGAAGAAAATCAATATACTAGGGCTATAGTAGGGTGTTCTCTATGTGCAATAACAAGATTTTTATTACACAATTATAAATAAGTTACCAAAAAAGAAAAAACAAATTTATAAGGAAAGTGTTTCAACTTAAGGGTGATTTCTGCCCAACCAGAAGATAAGTGAAGAAAATCAACATACTAGGGCTATAGTAGGGGGTTATCTATGTGCAAAAACAAGGAGATTTTTATTAACAATTTTAAATAAGTTACAGAAAAAAAAAATTATAAGGAAAGTGTTTCAACTTAAGGGTGATTTCTGCCCAAACAGAAAACACTCGCCTAATGAAAAAGTTTTTTTTAACATTTAAAATTGTCTAACAAAAATTTTCATGTTATTGCACATAGAGAACCCCCTACTATAGCCCTAGTATGTTGATTTTCTTCACTTATCTACTGGTTGGGTAGAAATCACCCTTAAGTTGAAATACTTTCCTTATAAAATTTTTTTTTTGGTAACTTATAAAAATTAGTAATAAATATCTCTTTGTTATTGTACATAGAGAACCCCCTACTATAGCCCTAGTATATTGATTTTCTTCACTTACCTTCTGGTTGGGCAGAAATCACCCTTAAGTTGAAACACTTTCCTTATAATTTTTTTTTTTTTTTTTGGTAACTTATTTAAAATTGTGTAATAAAAATCTTCTTGTTATTACACATAGAGAACTCCCTACTATAGCCCTAGTATATTGATTTTCTTCACTTAACTTCTGGTTGGGCAGAAATCACCCTTAAGTTGAAACACTTTCCTTATAAAAAAATATTTTTTGGTAACTTATTTAAAATTGTGTAATAAAAATCTCATTGTTATTGCACATAGAGAACCTCCTACTATAGCCCTAGTATATTTATTTTCTTCACTTACCTTCTGGTTGGGCAGAAATCACCCTTAAGTTGAAACACTTTCCTTATAATTTTTTTTTAACTTATTTAAAATTGTGTAATAAAAATCTCCTTGTTTTTGCACATAGAGAACCCCCTACTATAGCCCTAGTATGTTGATTTTCTTCACTTATCTTCTGGTTGGGCAGAAATCACCCTTAAGTTGAAACAGTTTCCTTATATATATATATATATATATATATATTTTTTTTTGGTAACTTATTTAAAATTGTGTAATAAAAATCTCCTTGTTTTTGCACATAGAGAACCCCCTACTATAGCCCTAGTATATTGATTTTCTTCACTTATCTTCTGGTTGGGCAGAAATCATCTTTAAGTTGAAACACTTTCCTTATAAAAATTTTTTTTGTTAACTTATTTAAAATTGTGTAATAAAAATCTCCTTGTTATTGCACATAGAGAACCCCCTACTATAGCCCTAGTATGTTAATTTTCATCACTTATCTTCTGGTTGGGCAGAAATCACCCGTAAGTTGAAACACTTTCCTTATAAAAATTTTTTTTTGGTAACTTATTTAAAATTGTGTTATAAAAATCTCATTGTTATTGCACATAGAGAACCCCCTACTATAGCCCTAGTATGTTGATTTTCTGCACTTATCTTCTGGTTGGGCAGAAATCCCCCTTAAGTTGAAACACTTTCCTTATAAATTTTTTTTTTGGTAACTTATTTAAATTTGTGTAATAAAAATCTTCTTGTTGCACATAGAGAACCCCCTAGTATGTTGATTTTTATCACTTATCTTCTGGTTAGGCAGAAATTACCCTTAAGTACTACAACCGTAGTTTGTTGACTTTGATTTTTTACCCTATGGGTGGGTAGACGTCACAGCCAAATAGTGTTATCTCTTGTAAATTTTATAAATTTTGTGTTATAATTTTGTGATCATAATAATTATTAAATTTATGTTTATATAATTGAGCAAGACCCCTTTCTGCTTTCCCCTTCATACAAGAGCCCTTTTATATCATTACTGTGCATATTAATCCATTTAATTTTTTTGTGCACGACTTTATTAAACGGTAGCCCTATAACATTTCGTCGCTGAGCGACGCATCGTTAACTTCACGTACGTCGAAAATAGAGAATATGTTTATCTCACTAAGGCAAACACAATCCACTACGGTCTATGGCTTTGCGGATTTTTATTAATTACGCATAATATGTGATTGTAAAGGTTGTACATGATTGTAATGATGACTGTAACTGATTGTAGCGTGATTGTACATGATTGTAAGGATTGTAACTGATTGTAGCGTGATTGTAATGATTTTAAATAAATGTAGTGATTGTAGGCAGCGATTGTAATGAATGTATATGATTATAAGCGATTTGTACAATGATTATAGGAGTGATTCACCCCTCGCGAAAACATTTAAATGTTTTATTTAAAATTTTATTGAATATTAATATTTATAATTGTGTTTTGTATATTGGATGTATAAATCCCAGAATGCCTAAGGAACCTCGTCGCAATTATTTGCAAATGACTAGAAACGCACGCACCATATAAATGCAAAACTGAAAGTAATTTATTGGTTTTTTCTGTCCCGTGAAAACGAGAGAAACGCACTACTAAACACTTATAGAAAATCATAATTATTAAATTTAATTTTTATTGTTATCAAAGGAAAAAATTAATACCATGTCTCATCGTCAGTAAAATGTGTATACTTAACTCTGAACCGTAAATTATGCGGCACGAAGTTTCGTGTATTTCAACATGGCTCCTTGTCAGTAATGTACCATTTTCCGGACTCTTTTGTAAGTAACTATTATTAGATTAGATACTAATTTATTTTGTGTTATAGTATAATTTTTTGATTCGTTAAAAATTTAGAAATTTATTTATTAAAAATTCATTATCAAATAAAAAATGTATTGAAGGTACATAAATGTATTTTTAATTTGCAAATAATTTTCAAATGTCTACAGATTTAAAATTTTCTAGTTTCTATACTTTTAATCTTTAACCTATTTCGTATTTCACTTAAATATCTATAATAACGCAATATTATCATGGTTTGATGTTCTACATTATTTTTTTACTCATTCATAAAAAAATGGCCTGGCATTGTACAAAACTATAACAAAGAGGTCACAAATAAAAAAGGTATTGTTGATAAGTAAAGCCGGTATCCCACTGTAAAAATTTTGATAAAAATGGACGTAAATATTTTTTATAAAAACCGTTTTGACAAAATTTTTATGAAAACTGTATTTACATGACGTCACGTAAAAATTTTGATGTGACGTCACATAAATACAGCAGTCTGTATTCATTTTGTTGAAAGCTGCGTTATGATTGGATGTTGATACGGGCGTGCGCAATGCGGTTGCTTGAACCATGGGTAAAGTCATTTTCTAAAGACAGCTGTTATTCTCTGACATTATTTGAACAGCGGTGAGCGTTTGTTTATATTGAAATTGGAAATAATATGAAGCAAAATAATCAAAATATGTAGTGTGGTTGCCTGAACAGACAGCGTTTTAATTGATTTGTATAGAAATGAAGAAGTTTGATAACACACAAAATCGCCTGAATATTATAATAAATACGCCAGGCAAAGTGCGATTTTCAACTGTTAAATGTTATTATCTTATAATAATCAGGCAATACAACATCAAAAAAATAAGTATTAAAGTTATTTAATATTTACATGTGTTATTCTTTGCATTTCTTTTTTCTCCTTTTACATTTCCGTCCGAATCCTATTAGAATACTCATTAATCGTAACCAACAAAGTTTTTCAACCAATAATTTTACGTAGTATTAGTATAAATATCTTGATCTATAATTTATAGAAAGTGCATTTTGAATTACCTATACAAATTTGCAAAAATAAAATATGAAGTAAATGAGAAGCCCATACAAATCCGCCTCGTTCAAGCATTTTAAGATGGACTTTATTCACCTATATACTCGCGTCGTACCCTTTAAGTAGTGATGATAAAAGGATTAATTTTTTAAAATTTATGTGTACACTAGATAGAACAATGCCTATCTTTCATGTGCCGAAATACACTGCCTTAATTGAGTGTCACGTTTCTTCCTTTACTTTCGAACCATGTCCATGATTTTTAAGAAATGGTCTTTCATTCGAAGAAAATTTCTGTAATTTATTTCATCTTCTATTCGTAATTTGGTGTGTCTGATAATTAAACACTGCGATTTGTATTTCTTTTCTCCAGTCATAGACTAGTCCACCAGCGATGTTCTGATTTTTTTATTTTTTGTATAACTGTGTAACCCATTACTCCAACAATTATTGCAGCTAACATTTTTTTATTTGAATGAACGTTATTCATAATGAAATTACAAAACGCAACTACCTCTGCAGAAGAACGGCTACAAAATAAAGTTTAGTAGTATCTTTGGCGCCAATTCTCTTTCATGAGTTATGCAACACTCCATAAAAACGCGTAAAAAATTTTACAGTGGGATGCAATACTTTTCATGGAACGTTTTTATAAAAAAAATTACAGAAATTTTTATCAAAATTTTTACAGTGGGATACCGGCTTAATATAATTTGTGGGATAATGGGTAATATATTCAGATTTATGAAGGGCTTAAAGAAGAAAATATTGGTTTCCAATATTTTATCCATTTATATGGAAAATAAATGGAATGGATATAAGAATATGGTGCATTATGTTCAAAAAATAAACGTTCTATAATCAATAAAAAATGAAAGGGTAAAAAATAATGGAATGTTGTAGGCTGTAGGGGTTTATTTTGTAAAAGCAGGGCTGTATTCCAAATATTTCATCAACCCAAAATACAGTTATTTAAGTTTTAAGAGCGATAAGTGCAGTTTACCGCTACAGGAAAAAATTTGAATACCTACCGAGATGTATTCGAGGTATCTAATATTATTCGAAAGCGGTATAAATGCACTTATCGTCCGTGAGCTTATTATTTATTTCACGATCGGACATTTTGTAGCATTTTTAAATAATTAATCATATATAAGATTAAAGTCACTACAAATAGTTCTTTTACTAAAGGCATTTATGATTTTTATTTATTCTAATACTGTTGCTAAGGTGATGTACAAATTATTTATTCACTTACCGTCCGTGGTTTTTTTGTTCGATTTACTGCCTTTGTTATTTTGGCAACCAAATCTTGATCAGTAAATAACATAGTGCCTTGAAAACCCTATCGGTAAACATTAAAGAAACTCGATCGTGCAAAAAATAAATAACGTGTTAACAAATACATATTGAAATCGACGTTTCGGTATACACTTATACCTTCTTCAGGGTAACTAAGATCTTACAGATTTTGAAACATAACATTCTTTTGTCGATTTTGAGAGCGAACAGTACGTTTCTAAAATGTTTAAACGTATTTATTTATGTGTAGTGTACCTACATAATTTTTCCTACAATCGTGCGTGAAAAGTACTTTTCACGCACTCATTACAGTATGTAAAGTGTCACTTTTCAAGCACTAGTGCGTGAAAAGTACTTTTCACGCACTAGTGCTTGAAAAGTAAATAAGCGTTACTAGGCAACATTAAAATTCGGTTAATTTACCTGTCAAGTATAATTAGGTAGTAAATAATAATGAAAGTAATAAAATTTATTAAGAAATATGAATATACACTGTAAATGAAACAAATATAATATTTTTTTTAACAGATTGAGTATTAATCTAATTTTTTTGAACATTAACATTTCTTTGACATGTATTCTAACCTAACCTAATTTTTAATATTAGTATTAAATGTACAATTTGTACATTATAAATGGCTAATCATCGTCTGTCTGAGATTCTTCCAAGCGTTTAAGTTACATTTTGTACAGTATTATGAGAAAGAGTACTAACAGTATTTGAAGCTGCTGGATGCCTGTACACTTAGTATTATGAGAAACATCAACACCATTTCGGTTGTAGGAAAAATGTTGTATGCAACACGTGTGTAAAATAGGATTTTTTGTCTCGTGCTACAATTTCCGCACACATCGCACTCGACCAAAAAAGTACTACTTTACACACTTGTTACATAAATAACTATTATGTTTAAGAATCTATAAGATCTTACTTACCTTGAAGAAGGTATAAGTTTTTTATGAATGAATGCTGTGTGATTGAGATTTCGAGTATTTTTAACAACTAATTTACATCACATTCGAGAAATTTATCCATATTAAAGAAATATGATCTGCTTTTCGAGAAAATTTTGGTAAGCGCTGGTTTTGCGCTCCGGGTGTTAAACATTATTCCGGGCACGTATTACTGCAGTACTTATTTCCGTATTTTGGTCCCCGGAGTTTTCCGGAACACCCGAAGCGGTGAATTTTTTATTCCTGTAAATCAATTACTATAGCAAATGCACTATAATAGATCGATAAACGACCTCAAATAGGTTTATATAGAAAAAATTTAACACTGTGAAAGTCTACATTAAAATAAATTATTGTGGTGTTTTTAACACTGAAAACAGTGTGTACCTGATAATACACTAGCTAGTGTCAGAGCTTGAATTTTTTGTGTGTAGATGTCATAAGCAGAGATGGTATTGTAACTAGCATAATACTTGTGTGAGTATTGTTCTATTGCTTAAACTAGACAGCGTGGATGAGTGTTCCTATTCAATCTATTCAATATTAGTTCCCCTTAGTTAAAGTGTCATCGCCCTTCTGTACAGGATTTGTATCCTAGTAATGGATCATCGTAATTCTGTTGGAGTAATTTATTAAGGTGGCTTTACAACATAATTTTTGATCAAATGCTTGCGCTTTACACGTTCAAATTATATGAACATTATTTAGCTATAAGTGGGCTACATAAGTACATTTTATTTTGGTTTAACATTTCGCGTTTGTCGTTTAGATTATCTTTAGTGTGAGTTTTAATAATTCGCGTTCATTTTTCTTTACTGAAAGTACTATGAAATTTAGTCAAAATAAACACAAATCCGACATTTATCAAAAAATCTTTATGCCAACATTACAAAATACAATGTGTGTAATCTAGGATGAAATAATCCCTCGAAATAACTAAAATTTGAAGTAAATGACCTTGATATTTAGAACATGCCCTAAGTTGGATTTTTTTATCAAATGGTTTGAACATCGAATGTTCAAATTTCTTTGAACGTGTAAAGTTCCAGAATCTTATACATAGTTCAATACGAAGTTGTAAAAATTAATGTAAATATTAGATCGTCTAAAGTGACCTTTAGAATTTATATAACATTTTTGGGGTGTGCTTGAGTCTAATGTCTAGTCGCGAATCTAGTGACCCTGGTTTGACAAAAGTGACTCCTGGTGCACTCTCCAGCAATGACTGCCCGTGAGATGACGCTTGGTAAATGCCCGCACGGTATGAATAGGACAATATGTTGTGATGATATATATTTGTATTTATTTAAAACATTTTTACCCATATTCATAAACACTGGTAAAGTTTCAAAACTGGTCGTTACAATTTTTGACAAACATAATCAAACTTGACAAATTACATTTCAATTTTTCTTGCAGTATCGATTGTTTTACTGGATAAAAAATATAACGAACCCGTTAGAATTTTGCGAATGTATTTGATTATGAGCATTAATTCTACCAACAATCTCATACTGATATCTTATGCTCTCTTATAATTCCCTATTTCGTTAAGAAGATTGATTTAGCATTTTTAAATAAAAAAAAATAGCATGTGCCTCTAAGGTTAAAATCAACTAATAAATTATATGTTTCAAACTGTGGCAGCTTTTGAAATTAAAATAAAATTATGTTAATCTCAGACAGATTAAGAACAATAATTTAATTCATTTTGAAACACTGTCTGAACCCAGCCATGTCACTTGGTTTTGAGAATACATTTTAAGATTCTAATCGCTAATACATTTACAATAAGATTACAGATATAAAAATGTATTTACAAACATTGTGTTTTTTGCAATGTGTCGATTTGTAGGTTAGAGTAATTTATTTCTATCCGGAACTCTGATAAAGATATTCAATCATTAATTAATTTTATCTTTGTTTATTAAGCAAAAAATCTGTAAATTCAATTATAAGAGGTTAGGGTTCAATAATAATTAATTTACATCAATAGAAAGTCAGCTACAGCTATTAATAATATTTCTTTTTCTCATATACCTACTTACTTACATTGTAAGACATATATTTTTATCATACAGGACGTTTTCCAGGCTTCTCCTCATGGGTATTCAGAACTGTTAGGAGAGTTTAGAGTTTTGTTAACACAGATTAAACTTTAACGTTAAATCTCGATTAGTTATCTAAACTTTGCAGATTCCCGGTTGGATTTCCGCATTAAATATTAACCAGAACTTTTTTTTTTATAAAACTTTGTTTTGTTAACTTTGTTTAATATCTCTAGAGGTAAATTCAGTGCGTCTGAAACTGTTTTATGTGGGTAACGTTGGAATTATTGAGAGTAAGAAAATCAGGTAGGCCGTGGAAAACAAAATTTGCACTAACATGTATTACGAAAATATCGTTGATAGTAAAAAATACGGAATTAACTCTTGAGAGAATTTCGAATAATGAATTATTATGGTTTCAAAAAAGGTTTAAGTGCATATGAGTACAAAAAAGTTTCAGTTTTAATGAACATATGCCTTCTTTGACTACAATAGCTGCTATAAAGAATTTGAACCAAAAACGAGTTCTGTTTAGCATCAAATAGGAGCAGGGTGTCCTTCTATTGGGCTTCCAAATTATCAAGAGATGGCGCTAACAACAAACTTCAAACTCATGGACAAAGGTACACTCTTCACTGTCTTTCAAAGAGTAGTATTGCTATCAAAGTAATATTCTTGGATTTTTGAGTTATTTTGTGTTTTAGTTCAGGGTTTTTATTAATATCGGTAGAGTTTAGTTTAAAGTTTCCCGTAGTTGTAGCTTTAGTGATAGTTTTATTAATATTTTATAAGGATAATTATTAGTAAGTAGCTATAGGTTAACAGTATCTTAGTTTATTTCATATTACTTTTTTTATATATTAATTTTAGGAAAAAGATGAAATCTTAGTTTCTTATTATTGTGTGCCGTTACAGATATAAACGGCACATGTTTTCTTATTTTTAGTAGTTTTTTGGGTAAAAATTCCCTTCATAACAATAACCTCTAATAAATTGTATTTCCCTTTACTTATTAATTTTAATTGAAACAGGAACTTATCTACCTTTTATATTAGAGGTTATTTAATAAGGGAAATGTGAAAGGTTTAAAAAACCATTATAGTTTTAGTCACACTTTTCTAAATCTTTATTGCGACCGGTTTCGGTTACTTAGTAACCATTCTCAAGCGGTGCGACTACAACAAAAATATAATATATAATATGATAACATCATCAATAATGGCTATGTATGTATTGTAATGACAGTTGAAAAATAAATAAATAAAATAATTCTTTCATAAATGTGGTAAATATAACATCTAGTTAATAATTAAAAATTTATAAACATATAAAAGAGAAAAAGAAAATAGAATTAGCAAAATTATTGTAACTAAACTAATCATTACATATTACACTGCAACATAATTTAAGCCAGAACAAAATTAACTGTGTAATATGTAAAGTGAATATATAATAAATATTAAAAATACTTACACTGTAAAACTACATAATATTTATTATATATTCACTTTACATATTATACAGTTAATTTTGTTCTGGTTTAAATTATGTTGCAGTGTAATATGTAATGATTAGTTTAGTTACAATAATTTTACTAATTCCATTTTCTTTTTCTCTTTTATATGTTTATATATTTTTAATTATTGACTAGATGTTATATTTACCTCTCACATTTCCCTTATTCAATTTTCACACTTGGGTGTACCCTAACATCATAGAGGTTATTTGTATATTCTATTTAAAATGAAACAAATATTTTTACTTTTAGTGGTTTTTGCAGTAAAAATTCTATAATGAAATGACATAAACCTACAATACTTGATGGAATTTCTACTAACACTTACTAATTTTAATATGAAATAAAAACTGACCTCTTATTTTAACAGTATTTTTTATATTTTATTAAAACAAAACAATTATGGGAATGTGAAAACCTTTTAATCAACAAAGATAAATGTTACAAATGTAAACAATTATGTACCTTACGTTTAGTTTAGAATTTTGCCGCTAGTGGCCTATTCTTATTTTGGAAGCCCAATACTGCTGTTACCGAAAAGAACAAGACAATAGAGCCACTCATACGGCAATAAAGCATCAACTGAAGATT
This sequence comes from Harpalus rubripes, assembly GCA_963082715.1. Classification (NCBI taxonomy): domain Eukaryota; kingdom Metazoa; phylum Arthropoda; class Insecta; order Coleoptera; family Carabidae; genus Harpalus; species Harpalus rubripes. Next base: position 31,934,608 of record OY720448.1, on the reverse strand, counting down.
GTATTCTCTGCTATTATTAGAATCGTACACGATCACCTCCATTTTAAAATATCAGTCGTTGTGGGCCACATCAACTTTCGGATTTCCAAAAAGCGAAACGTGTAAGAATTTGCCAAGAAGCCAAATAACAGCGAGACATGAAAGAAGTAATGTATGCAGTATTCTTTAAAACTTCGAGCCTGGTAAATGTAATTAAGTTGGATGGACCGAAGACAGCTACAACTAAATGGTAGACTGAAAAATGTTTGCTTGAAGTGCTCAGTAGAGTTCCAGAGACAGGAATTATGTTACATCATGGTAATGCGTTTTTCCACAGGGCAGATCAACACTTCAGTTTTGGCGAAGAAAGGATATAAAAGTAATAGAACACCCTCCATACTCACCTAAATTAGCAATATGCGACTTTTGAATATTTTTTAAGAATTTTATTAATCCAATATACCATTCATTGTAAAGTTGGCATTTCTGAAAAAAAAAACCAATCCTTCTCTGAGAATTCGGCACCCTTATGTATAGCTAGGGGTGCAAATCTATCCCTACACATTGTCTAGTAGTTTTAGTGTTTAAATCTATTGTATAGTTGTATAGCTAAAGGGCAAAAGAGTATTGTCTGTGTCCAAGAGGGTGGAATAAGTGATAAAGAAAGATTTTACCCCCATTCTACTAGGGGTATGCGACTGATTGCGATTGAAATGTTACCCAGATTGCGATAACTATTGGAGTATAGTATAGAAAAAAATTACATTTAAATGTTATTGGGAACTGAAGAAAATAAATAAATATGTGTAGCTTAATGCATGAACAACAAATGTTAATTATTGACCACTTAACTTTAAAAATAACCAAAGTCTGCAACTACGAGGGTTGTCTCAAAAGTAAGTTACACTATTTTTTTATATCCGCGCGGTAGGCAGGATACGTCTGGGATTCGCATGGAACTTTCGTCCGAGTGTGGTGGCAGCACTGTAAAATTCCTAAGCGGCCGCCATGACCCATTTGTCAGTTGCGATCAAGCCACTATGGAGCTACCACTTACTTCTACCGCCGATTGCGAAGTACGCAGTGTGATTCGTTTTTTAACGGCAAAAAATAAAAATGCAACTGAAATTCACCGTGAATTGTGCAGTGTGTACGGTGAGAACGTTGTGTCGAAGCCAATGGTTTCTCGTTGGCGCCAATCATTTATTGAAGGCAGGACAACAATGTTCGGGGCCCGTGAAGTGGATGGGCGGCCGCTTCGTTGTTCGTCGTGTATTGTTGTCCTGCCTTCAATAAATGATTGGCGCCAACGAGAAACCATTGGCCTCGACATAACGTTCTCACCGTACACACTGCACAATTCACGGTGAATTTCAGTTGCATTTTTATTTTTTGCCGTTAAAAAACGAATCACACTGCGTACTTCGCAATCGGCGGTAGAAGTAAGTGGTAGCTCCATAGTGGCTTGATCGCAACTGACAAATGGGTCATGGCGGCCGCTTAGGAATTTTACAGTGCTGCCACCACACTCGGACGAAAGTTCCATGCGAATCCCAGACGTATCCTGCCTACCGCGCGGATATAAAAAAATAGTGTAACTTACTTTTGAGACAACCCTCGTACATTATAAAGGTACCTATAAGAATCGACATTTGTTAAACCAATAAATATGTCATAAAACAAAAATACTTATTGCAATAATAACTAAAATTGATATGTCAGTAAAATTTTGAAAAATCAAGCGTTTAACAGAAATGTAATTTCGGTATTATTTGCAAAATTTGAAAATGATAACTTTTAATTAACAGTATTTTTGGTATGGTGAACCTGTTTACAAACATATTATATATACGCATAAAGAACTTAGAATAATACGTTTTACAATAGTTACAATGTAACCTTCACGGTATTGCAAAAAACTACAAAATATTTCTAGAAAAAGCTGCGTAATAATAGGTAAGTTTTCCCAAGAAATCATTATCATTGGCGTACATAAATACTTTTTCTTGGAGCCCCCAACCTTTAACGCTTAAACCAAACCATTTCAAAGTTATAGATACTATTTCAAGTTAACATATTTTCCCATAAGGTGACGTCAGGTAAACGGTCTTCATCCGTACAGATGAATCAAGAAGATTGGCACTCCAAGAAATGGGTAATAATTCTTGATTTTGCGGTATTATTTTAAACAATTATGTATGTCATTTTAATGGGGTCTCGTGGCCGAGTGCCTGAGTGTTAGGTCGCGAAATTGGGGAACCGGGTTCGATCCCGACCAATGCCAAATATTTCGAATTTTAAATGGCACTAAATTGACCCCTGTGATGCACTCTCCACGCCAGCAGTGAATGCCAGTGAGGTGACGCCTGATAAGCGCCCGCGCGGTGCAAATATTTCATTAATACCGATATTTGTGTACAAAGCAGATTGGCACACCCAGCAATGGGTAATAAGCCTTGATGATATATTTATTTATTTTATTTATTTTAAATCGATGTGAGTGAAAATGTGGAATTAACCACAACATTGTCCAATTATTATGTGTAATTTGACAGCTTTTACAATTTTTAAGTCCGTATTTAATTAATTTGGCAGTTTTAAGACTGCCAGTATTGGTTTAGCAGTTTTAACGTTTTTTTGAGTCACCACAAATTAATTTGATATCTTTGTCAGTTTCAAAAATATTTTGAAAGCATTCCAAAAGAAGATTTGTTAAGAGCAAGAAGTGGAAGGAAAGAATGGTTGTGTGTATTATTATTGAAGGGAACATATTTAAAATAAAATTCTAAAATATATGAAGCATGTGTCATGTGTCTTATTCGTAATACTTCTATTGTGACTCTTGTATGTTTACTACGATTGTTATTTTAATTTCATGTTGCTAGTTTAATTGTTTTCTGTTTGTTTACAAATAAATGAATATCCATATCAAATCTTTGAAATTGTATTTTCTAGGAATAAAGAAAAAATGAGAATAGTTTTGTGAACTATGTCATAAATGATGTAACATTTCACAATACTGGAAATAACAAACAGAACTTGTAATAGATTAATCTACAATTTGTGTATTACATCATTACATTGTAATCTCTTTAATTTATTACTATTTTCCGATTTTTCTAACCTTTCCTATTCGTATCAATTTCTAGCGAAGTGAGAAGAAAATTTCTATCTCTGTGTTTGAAATATTAATGGGTTACTCGTGATTAGGATCTGGAAACAAATGAATATTTTAATTAGAAAGGATTGAGAATTCAATCTAAGTGCAAGTGAAGGTCGATTGGCGTTTGTTTCGCAGCCGTAACCTGCTATGTGTAATGACTTTAATTATTTTTCAATTTATTTTCAATCAAGGACCGATAGACAGTTTGGGTAAAAACTCCGGAAATGTAAACAACTTTTTGTGAGGGATTTAATTTGTTTGTGTAAAATTTCAACCTGTACGAGTACGACACAAATTATAATTAATTCTGTATAAATAATAATCTGATGTGACCAGCATATTACATTCCGTCAGTTCCATGTATTTTCTTCAGATTCAACACTCACATCTTTCAATTAGAATTTTCTTAATATAGTAGATGTTTCTATGGTTACAGCATAGCTGGCTAATTTATGAAATTTAATTTCTTTATAAATTATTTAACTCTATTTCCATTGAATATGAAACATCAAATCATATAGAGAATAAAATGTTCTTTAATATTTATAATAACATTAAAGGTTAAAAAATTATATTTAACTGCATTTTTTCAAGAAAACCTATTAATATCTTCAAATGAGGGTACTTCCGGTCGACCAGTTATAGCCAGAATCTAATAATCTGTACATATGGATAAACTCGAGGAATATGCAAAAATTACATACAAACATCATCGTGTAAATAGTAAAATCGCATTCTAAGGATCCTAAAACGTGCTTATTCACTAAAAACTCACTATTGAATTTTTTTATCAAAGGCAATACCTTCCTTACCTAAAGACGAGGGAAGATAACAAACATAATCATCTTTTCCCTGTTTCGGAATTAGATACATATTCTAGCACGCATATTGATGCTAGATGGAACTTTATTCTTAAACGATTTTTGGTGACATTTTGTTATTTAGGATTGGTATGACTTTGACTTTATTAAATATACAAAATATCTTGGCAACGGACAGAATAGAAAACACAAATCATTGTTACCAACGTAACTATTCTATCAAAAATTTCCGTTGGTGGAAATTGTCAATTATTTTTATAATTCTTTCTTTTCTTTCTTCTTCTATTTCTTTATAGAACTAATGTAAATGAAAGCTGAAACAGAGAAAATTGTATAAAACACTCGTTATAGAAGGCTATTCCAATACTCGTTTGTTTGCGCACTCGCTACTACGCGCTCGTGTTCGAAATTCAAACTCGTACTTGAAGAGGTTGCCTTCTGTAACTTATTTAATATACTATTCTTTTATTTTTATTTTGAGATACTTTGGGAGTCAGTAGATGATTTATTTTCAGTCTGTCATGTCATGGGTTACGCTAGAATTATTGTTATTATTATAATAACATTTGAAACACTTATCTGTCATGTGAAATAAGTTAGCTACAACTTAATTAATAATTTTTTAAAAGTATCGTTGTGAGTGAAACTATGGCATTAACCAGACCAGACAGCATTTTCGAATATGATTTATTAAGATTTCAAAAAGGTTTACCTGCGTATAGATGCAAAAAATATTTAGATTCAGTTTTTAATGACCAAACACCTTCTTTGTTTACTATTCAATGCTGATATAAAGAATTTGAACGAAAAGGGAATAGTGTTCAGCTCCAACAAGGAGGAAGATGTCCTCTTGAAACGGTTGTGGAAAAATGTTTGCAGTCGTTTTGTGCCACATCAGCTTTTTAATTTCCAAAAATAGAACGTATAAGAACTTGCCAAGACGGTATTTTTGAAGAATTCCAAAAGAAAATTGGTTGGGAGCTTTTAAGAATGGTGGTGAAATGTATTATTGTTGAAAGGTACTATTTTAAAGATATTTAAAATGAAATTGTAAAAGATATGAACCACGTATCTCATACTCAATAATTCTTACGTGACTCCCAAAGAGTTGAAAACCATAGATGACATGTTTTCTTGCTTCTTGAAGAAATGCACTTCGATGTAATGGTTTTCTTTGTTTTGTTATGTATTAAATTTATGACTTGCGATGTCCATATTAACCACGGTAATCTTGAGTAATGTTCTCTATTTGCATATCAGTAAAAAACAATTACATTCGTATCAGTATGTTACGTCATGTGCATGTAATTTACAACAAAAACATTTAATCCTCTATGTTATTGCTTCGTTACTGTCGTCACATATGAAGAAAGAAATTATGATACTCGTAGAGTTTGTAATACCTCTTAAGATATGAGGGAACTACAAAGATAGGATTGGGGTACTATTCTAATTTTTTTAAAAAAATTCTGGAAGTACAGTATGTAAAAAATGCAAACGCGACTTGAAAATTTTGCGTAATAAGCGAGATATGAATTTTTAAATTTCAGAATTTTGTGAATGACGTAGCAATTCCTCACCAGTTGCCGACAAACTGTTAGCTCTAGACAGTACAAATTTTTCATGTTCATATAGTTAAAATACTTTTATACCCATATAATCTTACACGTTCTATTCATGAAGAAATTAGTATTAAGCATAAATAAAATGCATTTTTTCCTAATAAATTGTAGAACATTGAAACAGTTTGACCATTGTTTGACAATATTGTGACACAAATGGCGGCGGGTGGCGCTAGTGTTTGTCCATTGATTGTTTGACAGTGGGAGGGCATTAATCGACTTCAATCGCTTATAGTTTGCGAACTAATTAAAATTTAAACATAATTCTTTCACTAATACTCATTAATTTAAGTATATTTTCACATTCTTCTCTAAGATAGTTAAAATTTGACTGGTATAGTAGGTACCCCAATAGATTATTTGACAAATTTTGGGAAAGTGCTTTAAAATGTACATGTACACCTAATTACGAGTATATATGCAAAATTATTATTATATATTTTTTAAATCGTTTACATTTAAAATTGAGTTTTTCAATTTTTGTTTCAAATTTCCCGCTAAAACGCCTTTATTTGTCATGTCACGATCTAGTAGTTTAGTAAATATTTTGTAAATAATATATGCTCTTTAGTATTTATTTGTAATTTCCTTCAAAAAAATGAATTCTAAAACTTATATGTGGCGTGCGGAGAAAATAAAATAAATATAAACACTAAAAAACTGGTTTTGTTTACAAAGTAATTATTAAACTACTACATCGTGACGTTATGGGCAAGACCGTTTTAGCGGGAAATTTGAAATAAAATTTTACAACCCCATTTTAAATTTATTAGCGATTAAAAAATATATAATAATAATTTTGCATATATAATTAGGTGTATATGTGCAATTTAAAATACTTTCCCAAAATTTGTCAAATACCCTATTGTCTAATAAGTCTAATTGCGGCCACTGCTGCACATTCACATAATATGTGTTCCGAAGTTTCTTCGTCCTCTTCCGCAAAGTCGACAGATACTTTTTTCAGCTATGCCAATCTTACATAGATATCGTATTTTAGAGGACAATGACCAGTTAAGATGCCTGTCATAATTTTAAGGTCCTTTTTGCTGAGAGCTAATAGATGTTTGGTGTTGTAGACTAAGGTGAATTGAATTTCTTTGATTGAAGAAACCATACTTCTCTTATTAATTATGTTTGTATATTATTTAGTATGTATCTCTCTCGTTTGTATATACGTGTGAAGGTACATGATATATAGCGTGATGGTTTCCTACTTATTCATGCAGTGTCACCGACACATCTGCTAATCGCATATACACGACCCACATACAACACCATGGATATACATACGAGTGTAGAATCGCCCATACGACCAGGAAATCATACTACAAGAGTTCTTCACCTCACATACCGAGCAAAAATTCAAATACATTTGTATAATATCATTATAGCTTTTTGCGTAACTAACATTAAATTTGAAAATTATTTTTAATTTAGTTCATGAGGAGACACGCCCTTGAAGATATGGTTAATATTTTTTAGAGTTTTATTTTAAATATGTGAACTGATTTGTAGGAGACTGATTTAAAAATTGTCAAGGCCGTTAAATTATAAATCATGATATGAAAATGCTCTGGTCAATTCCATCACTCGTAACGATCTTTAAAAAAAAAAAAAACTAAGTTCTATATAACTTTCGCTTAACTTAATATCAAATGACAGATTATAATTGTTTAAAATAATAATGGAAATTTCATTTTTATTTTGGTGTACCTTATTTTCTAAAATGGCGTATGCCGGCAATTTTTAATTATTTTTTTTCGTTAGTTCTGCTCTTTAGAAGTATGAATATATAATTTTGAGTAAGAAAATACATATATAAAGTGAGATATGAATTTTTAATAAATTCATAGAAATTCAAATTTTCTATCATAGCGCGCCGTATGACAAACATCAGATATTGAACATCTGCAGCGAACTTCAGTGCCTAAACACACGTGTTCATAGAGAGCTATTTGCCTATTTACAACTTTTGAAGAAGAAAACGTAGGTATACAAACATATATTAGAGGGACATGTAATAATTAACACAAACAAAATGAATAAAATTTCAAATACAAAATACACGATCTTAGCAAAGCCAGTAGATATACTAAAGTACCGCCATGGCGGCCATCTTGGCCTTAAAAAGCAACAATAATGATTTTTGTGTCGCTATAGGCGCTGCTGTTGCAGGTGTCAAATGTCACATTGGTATTCACCAGTTTTAATTTTGGTGTGTTAAAGAAAATAAACTGAGAATTTACCACAGATAATGCCTTGTTGCTGTGCAATTAATTGTAGTCATAATAAAAATAGAATACATTTTTTTTGCATACCAAATGATGAAGAGAGGCGTTATCAGTAGTTTACAAACATTGGAAGAGCCGATATTTAATCGAAATATGCAATGCATTGTGAAGTAAGAACTTTTAATTTAAATATTGTTGTTGAAATTAACATTTTATAGATAACCAATAATTTGACATTGCCAACATTACAGAACCCTGCAATAACACAAATACAAATAAAAGCGCCTCTACCGGGGGAAAAAATCGTTATTGTTGCTTTTTAAGGCCAAGATGGCACCGGATTTTAGTTATTGTGTCAAAAGGATCTTGGTATAAGATATAGAAGCAAGTTAAATGTGGAATGTGGACTAAAAGATGACACCTTGAATGCCGGTCGAACTATTATTGGGATTTTCAAGTATCAAGAGATGGCGCTGATCGCATTAAACACTGGTACATTTTTTGTTGACGTGTGTCAGCGTAGCATTTCTGTCAATTGCATTTCTTTAGTTTTCGTATTATTTTCTCATTTATTAGTAGTTTTTATTTATAATTCAAGTATGTATAATAGAGTTTTTGTAGTCATATAGTTGTAGTTTCATGTAAATGTCAAATGTGTACCACTGTTTGTAGTTCTAATAGTCGACGGTAGTTAGCGTTTTCTTATTTGAAAATCCCAATAGAAAGTAATACCACTAAGGCCCGGTATTTCCGTACAAGGTTAAACCAAAAAAATTTGGTTAACCATTTTTTTTATTGGTTAGACGTATTTCAGTTTCCAGTTAAGAGTTAAACGAGTTTAATGTAACCGAAAAGTTAAACCGGCATGTGAAGGTAGGTTAACCCAAAATTTCATGGTTAAGTCATGCGCAGAAAAATGTTTTGAAACTTTGGTTATGTGAAATACTGAAATATATAATTTTGACGTTTGTGGATAGCACAATGGAAAATTCACGTTCTAAAAATTTCACAGAGGACGAAATAAATTTATTAGTTGAAGTAGTAGGTGAGAAACGAGATATAATAGAATGTAAGAAAACGGTGGTTGTAAACCACAAGCAAAAATCAGCGGCTTGGATAGAAATTATGAAAAAATTTAATGCACTTTCTGGTCGTGTGCCACGAACAGAGAAAATGTTAAAAGAGAAATGGGCAAATATAAAGAAAGCAGCCGTAAGAAACAATGCCGCAGATAAGAAAAAATATCAAGGAACTGGTGGTGGTAGAATGTTTTATAGTTTCAATAATTTCCTCCAACAATTCGGTCACAGACTCCTTGGATAGCCGAAAACGGCAATAAAATTCATCGTCGTCCCAATATTGAAAATGATCTTTTCTTATTTGTAGTCTGTGGATCTTTCGTATTCGTCCCAAATGATTAACAAAATTAATAATTTGTTCATCGTCTGAATCAGACGAAGATTCGCTTGAAGTCAACATGTAACCGTCCATAATATTATTTAAAGTTTAGGCGAAAGCTATAACTATTAGGCTGTTATTTACAATTATTTAACATGTGATTTTGACAGCTGACTTTAAAGATATCGCTTTTGCGCATGCTCGACATGAATGTCACTTCAAATTCTACTACCAACACAACAAAATTCTCGGTTAGCAAATCTCGGTTAAGTTAATCTGGATTTAGATACTGAAATACGAATGCCGAGTTAAAATGTTCGGTTACAAGTTAAACGAGATCATGTAACCAAGATTTTAATCCTGTACTGAAATACCGGGCCTAAAGGTTTGATTTGGCCGGATATTTTTTTATTTATATGAACACTTGCTTGCTTGGTACGGTAAAATTACGAGAGCGTAGCTCGAGTGGTTTTGACAGGACAAATCTTTGAAACAATTTACCATTAAGAAACCAAGTGTGGTATTTGTCAAGATAATTCTACGAGTAAATAGCATTTGAACGTCATTATTTGTTGAACTTCGGTTTTTTAAGAATTCATTGTGAAGAGAAAGGATTTGCATTGTTGTAATCAAATATTTTACTCCTACATTTTTATTCTTTTAGCACATGGATATCATACCAATGAACCTTTATTGTAATGAAAATGTGTTTATTTATAGCTTTCATACATCATTATTATTTTTTATTCAATTTTGACTTTTTAAACTGTCATTGTTAACTCCATAGCAGCAATCTGTAAATTGACTCCAAATTGAATTTTTGCCTTTCCTGGTGTTGTCGGATCCGTAGTTTCTATTTCACTTAATATTTTGTGTTTAGATATATGTCCAAATCGTGAATTCGTTTCTTCATCAAGTAATAAATTGAGAATTGAAGATAAATTTATTTGTTTGACATTTCAAAAATATTGAATGCGTTACCATGGAGAAGGTAAATAAGAAAATATCCAATTTATACACTTACATTTTGCCGTCCTTCCTATTTTATCGATAGCAAACTGCGATTTTGGTCAAACCTTTTTTCTACTGTCTATATACGAAGTAGTCATTTGCGCTGTCTTTTGTCAACGTAAAATGTCACTTTGCCGCTCGCGCGACAACATAGAAAAAACGCTCGCTGTCCAAATTTCTAACTATACAATGTTAAGACATGCCACTTGTCTACATTCTTAATTTAGTCAGGAACTAATTGCACTGTAGTTACACATTTACCACCTTTACAAATCAATTTGACATATAACTGCTCTGTCGGTATATTACATAACCAAAAAGAATACCGCACTGCTGTGAAAATAAAATAGGGTATTCATTTACAAAAACAAAAGTATAAAATGCTTATGTAGATTAGATTGAAGCAATAGCTCAAGAAGAATGGAAAATAACGATAAATTAAAATTAAATATAAAATAAATTCTGTGAACAGTTGTGCTGCCACCTGCAAAATTTGGCGTGAACGCTCCTAATGTACATCCACTTTTTCACTGCACTAGTTTAATGTACTTGAAACAAATAAATTATACAAAAAATCTTTTTATGGTAGAAGACCCCATTGTGGTGACTAGAAAAAATCTTGTGTGTTTCGAGCACAAATGGATATTCTCCTCTCAATCGACAATGTCCCATTTTGCGCTCTTAATACACAAATAGCTATTTTTTATATGGTAGTGGAATTATTTCTCGTTATTTGGCGTTAACCCACAGTTTATATATAAAGTATGTAGTCGGAAAAAAAATAGCAGAAATTTCTCACTCTTTGTGTAGGTTTTATAATTTGTAGAAAATGTAAGCCGGCTGAACTGTTATGAGCCTGGGTTCGTAGTTCATTTTACTATTACCTCCTCTGTACAGAATGGACTGTTGCCTCATTTAGAATGGTACGAGGTATGTTTCTGTAATTTGCGCTTATTTATGCAGAATTAGAGAGCATATACACGGTAAATTAATTATGGAGCTTATTACGATAGAACAGGACGTACGCATCATGAAAACGTTTTATGCAAATGACAGTAATTTTACGCAAGTTACGTTGTTCGCAGGAATTGAATATTCGTCACACATATACACAAAAGCCTCCACTTATGTAAAAGAGCTATGGTTTACAGATCATCAACACTGGTTGCAGGACACTACAGTATTGATAAGTTTTTAACTTGGGGATCGTCTATCCCACAAATTTATTGCATTGTACTGGTTACATCATTCCATGATTACTCTGGATTGCATGAAGTTATATTATTATTTTTAATATTAGTACGTTCATAAAGGAAATCTCAATGTTAGTAGATTTTTAATTTTGTCCTTTAACTTTAGAGGTAGCAGGAAATAATTTGTAAAAAACATATTTTTTGCATTTTTCTAATGAATATTCCAGCTAATTAAACAGTGTATTGCAAAATCTGAAGAGCAATGAACATAGAACCGACCTTCCTAATCAAGATACAATTTACTACATTATAATTCGAAATCAAATAAAGAAGTTATTTTGGAACAAGTAACCAGTCTTTCGTGCCAAACGTATTCGATATCTTGCGCTCTCCTAGTAATGATAAGGCAGGGTACGGGTACCGGGAGGTAGTAGTGGGGGTTCTACAATGTGGACTTGATTTTCCCAGTCATCGATCGTCGCTCTTCTAGCGTTGTCCCATGATTATGTTTAGACATTGTTTCATTTTCGCAGAATTTATTCTTTTGGCTTGGCAATTATAAATTTGTTGACGACATCAAACTAAATTTTGATTTACGGATCCCTTCATAATTGATGTAATTTATTATGGCTAGAAGAGGAGATAAAAAAAGACTGTATCTGTCTAAATACAGATTAAAGAAAAGAGGTGAAGCGCTAAGAAAATACTGGCAATCAAGGTAATAAATATACTCCGACAGAATTCGTTTTGTAATAACTGATAGTTACATATTAAAAATTGTATTCGTCTTGATTACAACAATACTGCACATTACACATTAAAAATTATATGCCCCTTTGATAATAACAATAACTACATTTATTTTTATATATTTTATATCACTAGTATCAATTGAAATTAGAAGAAAATAATGAAAGTATAATTTGCAGATAATAATTATACTTCGACAGACATTTTGTAAATTAATAATTAATTATTAAACATTGTATGGCACCTTGATTATAACAATACTGCACCGTTCTATATCAGTCTTATGCATTTTTTTGATATAATATAAAATGAAATAAGAAGAAATTAATGAAAATCGACCTGCGGTTTTTTCCAAATTATTATGTACTCAAACACTTTTTCAGAAAAATTTATTGCATAAGCCAGATATGTCAAATTTTATCGATTAAATTCTTAGCACTTGGAATATAACTATTAATAATAAATAAAATATTCTAAACTTTGTATATTTTTTTAAGGAATATCAGAAATGAAAATATATCTACGTCTGGTGCGACGAATTTAGAAAACCCATCCACTTCGACTTCAACTTCACTGCTAGTTTCGGATTTGACTCAAAATAATATTGAAATGTTTACATCTTCTGACTCATCTATAAAATCATTTCCTTTCTCTTTTTCTGATAACTCCAATACCAACTTTAGTAGTCAGGATGAATCAGATTCAGATTTACCAGAGTTGATTATAGAACCCCAAGAAGTAGAAAAAGAGGAAATATCAGAATATCCTAGTGGGCGCAGATTAGTCAATATTAATTATTTATTGAATCAAATTATGTCATTTAATTCACACGAACCTTTTGACTGTGGGTTTAGAGAAATGATCTTTGTGAAAGAAATTAGATCTGGGTATTACAGTGAATTTATTTTTAAATGTAAAATGTGTTACAAAATTGCTTCATTATACACAGAAGAGAAAACTAGTAATGATGTTAATATTGATATGGTACGCGGAATTATTTGTGTAGGATTAGGATACGAGCACCTGGCAGAACAGTCGGCCATTATTAACATGCCTAGTATGGCTAAAAACACATATCAGAAAATGTGTGGTAGATTGGAAAACGCTATACATGACATAACTATCGACACATTACGAGCGGCTGCTCAAGAGGAAGCCAAAATAGCGATTGAAGAAGGAAATGTGGATGAAGCGGGGTTTCCTCTAATTACCGTTGTCAGCGATGGCTCTTGGGCCAAACGGTCTTATAAATCTAATTTTAATTCGCTATCTGGGGTTGCCTGTATTGTCGGGTTTCGTACCAAAAAATTTTTATTTCTTACTACAAGAAATAAATATTGTTGTATTTGCGAGGCAAATTTAAAAAATAATGAAACGAATTCAAAACCTCATACTTGTTTTAAAAATTGGAATCAATCTTCAACTGCGATGGAGGCAGATATCATAGCGGAAGGCTTTAAATGTAGTGTAGCTATGCACGGGCTAAAATACCATAAATTAATAGGTGACAATGACAGTAGTGTTATGGATAAAATAACAAAATGTCAGCCTTATGGTCCAAATTTACTTGTTCAAAAAATTAATTGTATTAACCATATTTGCCGAAATTATCGGAACCGTCTGAGAGATATTTTAAAAAAAAGTGTAATGATGTAGGTGCTGTTCCATTAATTCTACGAAAAAAGCTAGAAGAACGAAATGAAAAATTTATTGCTGCTGTTAAAGGATCTATAAAATATAGAAAAAGTGAAGAAAATTCATGGGCAGAAAAAATTGCAAACATAAAAACCGATATAAAAAATTCTCCAAACCATATTTTTGGCGATCATAATAATTGCGCAAATTATTATTGTAAGAATAAAAATAATAATACGGAGGAAAATTTGGTGAATGATTTCAAATTATGTGGCTTATGGAATGACATACAATGTGCAGTAAATTTAGTCCTGAATCAAGCAAGCAGTTTAATTTATAATGTTAATAATAACATTGCAGAATGCTACAATTCTGTTATTGCTAAATATATATCTGGGAAGAGAATAAATTATACCATGAGAAGTGCATATGACACCAGATGTAAATTAGCAGCTATATCTTACAACACTAGTAAACAAGTCCACAGATCCCTTCATAAAAATTTGCACAAAAACAGTCCTGGAAAATATACCAAATCATACATAGAAAGAAAGAAAAATGAGAAATTAAATTTAAATTGCAGAAGGAAACTATTTCATCGAAAGAAAAGATTATCAAAGCGTCAAAAACTGGCCGACGAACATTATGGGATTGAAGAGAATCCTGACATGACTGAGGAGGAATATAAAATAAAAGAAACTAAATTCTTAGAAAATCTCACATTGGGTGAAGATAAAATAAAGGCATTAGAACAGGAAACAAAAGAACAAACGCAATGTGCAGTATGGAAACAAGAAAGATATAAAAGACTTACTGCTTCAAACTTTGGAAAAATATGTAAAATGAGGCAAAGTACATCATGTGTTAATACAATTAAAAATTTGTTGTACGTATATTTTTCAGGCAACAAAGCTACACGTTATGGAATAGAAATGGAACATACAGCCAGAGAAGACATTGCTAAGTCATTAAATAAAAAAATTGAAAATGCAGGTTTATTTGTCAGTACAAAATATCCATTTTTAGCTGCAAGTCCTGATGGCCTCGTAGAAAATGATGGACTTATAGAAATAAAATGTCCCTTTTCAGCATGTGACTTGCTGCCTATGGAAGCAATTGAAAGCAAAATAATTAAATTTGGCGAAATTAAAAATGGGAATTTTAAACTAAAAACAAATCACGATTATTACTATCAGGTGCAAGGATAATTAGAAATAACCGATAGAAAATATTGTATCTTTGTAATTTGGACAAAGCAGGGCTTCTTGTGGGAAAAAATATTAAGGGATGAAAGCTTTTGGAAGGAAAAAATGAAAGATAGATTGATTTATTTTTATAAAAAATGTTTATTACCGGAACTTGTCGATCCACGATATATTCGTAATTTACCAATTAGAGATCCCAGGCACCTTTGTTAATTTTTTGTATTTAATTAATGTTAATAATGTTTAATTTGTTTATTTTTATATGTTCGTAATAATACATCCTTCAAATATGTTCTATTACATAATAATATTACTATATTTTTATTCCTATCACCTTCCACAATTCTCAAGTATTTGTTTTCCGAATCAAAAATTGTCATTGTAGGTACATTTGCCGATTTGCCGTTTCTAATCGACCGGCGCACGGTAAGTATCACCCAACTCGAGCCCTGCATAGAATATTATAGTTAGTCAGTAGTTTATTGTTTTGTATTTGTTTTGATATGTCCCACTGTAAAGAGGGTTAGTCAAATATCTCCGCACCGCACCACATCTCTCTGCGACTGCACGAGTTTAGAAGTTCGGACAAGTGTGAACGAGCCGCTTAATCAAGAAACAAGTACTTTTTTCAGTCAAATTCAGTTTTATGTTTCAACGTACAAGACTTATTTTAAGTCAATACACATTTTCCATCGATACTCCAGCATCTTTAACCCATCCAAAAAGTAGTTGGTGTCTTGTTCGCAAATTAAACTTTTTCGGAGCACGTTTATCAATATTTTGATAGTTCCTTCGTCCCATATGTAGTGGTGTATCCAAGAATCATCAAAAGTTAAAAATCGATGCAAAAACTCCAGCTTGTTTCACTTAAATCTTTCCAACATGGCTTTGAAAATGTTCTACTGCATTTTTTGATCCAAAGTGAACAGTCGCAGCACTCAGCGCCCAGTCACCTTTCTCATGCTCAATTCTTCATGTATGATAAACGCGCACAGCCTCTGCTATCTCTCCAACTTTGATTCAACGGTCATTCAGTATCATTTGGTGAACTTTATCGATACTATCGGTGATGGTCGCATCTTGAACGCTCTTCACTAACCAAGCTAGTATGACCACGTCTAAATTCAGCTGCCCATATTTTCACAGTGGCAAATGATAGAGCAGAGTTCCCGTAAACAGCGTTCAGCTCGGCCTTTAAATTGAAGGATTTAACCATTTTTATAAAAACTTTGAATTCGATTGATACAAATGACAAAGCGTCCAAAATAGCTGAAATTTTCAGAGGCACATTTCAAAGCATAAACAGTGAGAGCCTTAGCGCAAAGCTTAGCGTAGATGGCAGCATATAGACATTCTCCTAAGCACGTATTACAATGTACAGACTTTTGTAAGAATACACAGATATTATTGTGTGTAACCGTAACTTTTCAGGGTTGTGGCACATTATATAAACACAAAATATAGAATAATATACAATAGGTGCAATAAAACAAACGTTTTTCAAATACGTAGTCGAAATTTATTATTTTAATTTTAATTAATAATTGTGTTTGACGCTCGTTCGACGTTTCAGTCTTTTGAAGGTTAAAGAAAGTAGCCCAGTAGCGAACCTATCGGGAGAAATATTGTGCTAAGGCTCTCATTATAGTACCAGAATAATTTTGATGATTAACAACATCTACATGTTGAGGCGAAAAACTTATCAATACCCCCTCGTATATACAGGTTGGTGCATGGGCGTACCTAGTGGGGGGGGGGCAGAGGGGGGCCGTTGATCCCCCCCCCTCCCTTGAAGAAAAAAGAAAAACTAAAATCTGTGTACTTCGCAAACCGAATTTGCATCCGGCCTCGCTGCCATATAGACCTATCAATTCAGTATTTGCCATCTGTTATGAAATTTCAGGATTAGGTATATTGCTATTCGCGGCTATTCTTCTTATGTTCGATGATTTCTGAATGTCCATAGAAGTTTCCCAGTTTTTTCATTTTTTTAATATGTTAATCTGTACATAAAAATATTAAACCCGTATTTTCGCCGAAAAGAATTATTAAAATTTTAATAAATGAGGCTCGGAAAATGGACGGCGCGTGTGACGTTATCTACACCGAGATATTTCGTTCAACGAGAGAACGTACCCGATCACGAACCAAATTTATATATTTATTTCATTCTTACTATTAGTATATTCATTATTTCTATTATTTACAGTATTTTAATAATATAAATCTAAAAATAACAGGGTTGTCAAAAACCCGGGTTTTTTCGAGATATGCCTAGCCCACTTTAAATTATTACATTGTTCATGTTAAAAATACAAGATACACTAGTTTATTGCATTTCAATTACAATGTAATGTAATCAAATTTTTACTAAACTGTACAAGTTTATTCGTGATACTTTCATGCGTATACTCTTCTAGGTTCTAGCGAACTCGTAATAACCAGCTCGCCGTACCGCTTTTGTTTTGGTTTGTGGATGAACATACTATTTAGTTCGTAGTTGAGTTTAAAACATAATAATCATCACGCTGAAAGTAGAGGGTTCTGGGAGAAAACAGTCAAATGTTGTTAAAACAAATGATGGTGAAACCAAATGCAAACAAACGTGCCTAAATTTTTATAACTGGGTTTTATCGGGTTTTTTCAAGCGGGTTTTTGCCGAAAAACTCTGGGTTTTTTCATGACAAGCCTGAAAAATAATAACAATACAACTCTGGTATGGCTTTCCTCGCCTAAATTTTATAGTTGCCTGTGCGAACAGGTACGCTCTCTGATTGAACGCATTATAGATATAATAGAGCTTAACATGGCGGAGGCGTGGCTTGCGCGTTATTAGCCAATAACATTTGCCAGTACCCCTCATAAACATGGCTGATACTGAATTTTATGCGCTCGATTTAAATGTATTAAAGTTTCATTTTGATATTAGGGCAATAAAAATCAGAAAATCAACTATTATATTCCCATTAATATTACTTATACATGATTTCCAGTGATTAATAAAATCGTTTTTTCAATAATATTAAATATTTTGTATAATATCGCCCCCCCTACCCATTATCTGGAACAGGAAGAAACTGAGAAATTTAACTGTTAATATTAAACAAATAATGTAGCCATGGAATAACAAATAAATGCGTAGACAGACAGATGCCTACTCTTTTTATTTGACAATTTGTATTAGTAATTACAACTAAAGATTTTTTTTATTAATAAAAATACTATCTCTTTTGATATGTTTCCTTTCAAAATTGGAATTTTCATATTTTTCTTCGTTCAACAGCAAAAACTGTGTAAAAACTCAGTAGCGCCGGTTCAGGGCACCCACTCTATTCGTCCCACCCTTTTTGCAGATCTCATCTTCACGATCTAAGACAAATGAACCAGCGACCAGCCTACTGAACACCCACAACACTTTAAAGAAAAATATAATTTTTGCTTTCCTAGACTTGGCGCAGCTCTTGTATACTTGGAAAATAGGTGAAGATACATATAAGCTGGTTATCAACTTATGCTTATCCGTAGAGTATTTATGGACAGTGGAATTGGTTATGGTTAGCACAAGAGTGTAAATTATAGAAATATGAAGATAATATTAACACATTGTAGTTGGAGAGATCGTAAGTAAATATTTAGATTGTTGCGAAGCATATACAGGGTGATTTAAAAATAGGGACAAATGACTATTTTTCCTATAGCAGATTTAAAAGTGTGCTTTTGTCTACTCTTAATACTGGATCAAGTAGCACTGGAACAGCAAGGTTAGATAAAATAATACTCTAATGCAACGGTAGATTATAGTAAATTAAAGATGTATTTTGTGAAAAGGAAGTTTGGGTCACGACGCAGAGCAGAGTGGCCCAACCCTTGGAACAAAATAATCGACAAATAACCTGTTTCACATTTTTTAAAAAGTATTTTAAATTAAGATTTATGCAATATTTTTCATAGTAATAAAAAAGTAATAATAATATTATTATTTTTCGTAAATAATTAAATAGAAAATTGGCGCTAGAAATACTCATAAAAAACAACTCCCCATTACTTTGTCGGCCAAGTACAGTTCATAGCCAATAGGAAAACAAATTGTTCATCACCTATGTTATTTACATAAATAAAAGTAGGCGATAACTTATCACCATGTTAAACATATGTATACTCTAGCATCACATTCTGTTTCAAATCACGTGACTTTTCAAAAAATTATACAAATTTCAAAAATTAATTATAAAAAATTTATTTAATATTTCGAGATATTTTCAAATTCGACACTCTTTAAAGAACGATATCTTTTAATATTTAGTACTTAGAAGTCATATAAAAATTCTTGCAACAGCCCTATTATGAAATGAGTTGTTTATACTATTTTTTCTAGTTTGCGCGTTTTAAGCCATTTTTAAATAAAAAATTGTAGTTTCGAAATTGTAACACCAACTATTTGCGATATTTTCTGTTTTTCTAATTTTATTAATATATTTTTTCTCTTCTTCTTATTCTTGCTTTTAAATCCAAAATTATATAAAAATAAAATTCTTAACAATCGTTTTAGATCGTTTATTTAGCGAAATTTAAAATTCATATTTTTTGACATTCATGATCACCAACGTTAAAAAATAAATTGTACTAATCTAATACAGCACTCGAATGATCGAATTAGCTATTAACGAACTCTTTTAGGTGCTGCAATAGCGTAAATAGAAAAAATACTTTAATTTTTATTTAAATAAAATTAAATAAGCTATAAATGTGTTAATAATAACTTCAATTGTTCAGTTAACGTTACCAAAAAGAACTCTTCTTGGAATAGAACTACAACTTTTTTAAAATTTTATAATTGGTCTTAAATAATTATTTAATTTATAATTCATATTTACAACTTTTTAAAATCTACTACACACCACACGACTTCCTTGTACGCAAGACCAACATGAAATATAGGCCCAATTATCAAATTGCACGTATTTGACGTAATTTGACATTAACATTAATTTTTTATTTTTTTGTACTTTTTTGTCCTAATCCATAGCAAGCTTTATTACAAAAACCAAAACGTATATAATTTTTAAATTTACATATCTCAAAGGGCTAATTTAATAATATTGGATGTGCTAGACACAGAATTTAATTCTTTAAAACTATTATTTGAAGCATTTATTTCTAAAATCAAAATAAAACCATTTTATTCAAGAAAAATTGTTAGAAACTTCATGTAATATATCACTTCCGGTTAGCCTATTTTAACCAAAATCTACTATGTTATTCCCATTGACATAAAAGTCTTATATACCAAATTTGATTTTTGGATTATATTTTAAAACAGTTTTTCATTAAAATCTATTACTGGATTCAAATAAAGTACCACTTCTGGAAATTATGTAATGACCTAAAAAGGGAGGCGCACAACTAGATCGTTATAGTAGTCCTAAATACAAAATTTCAACTTTCGACGGCTTACTGGTTTAAGTACATACACATACATACGTACGAACAGACGTCACGACGAAATTAGTCAAAATGGATTCAGGGATGGTCAAAATGGATATGTCCCTTGAAATATGAAAACCTAATTTTGTACAAGGAAGTGAAAATAAAATTTTATACACGACAATTAAATTGAATTATCGACTCGCGAAAAATAATTCACGAGCGATATTCGCTCGTCGATAATATAAAATTTTATCGCCTTGCATAAAAAATAACTTTATTTATTTACTACCATTCTTGTGAACTTGGTACATAAATAACTTCTGTTGTCACTGTAAATATTAGTAAATTGTGGTTTGATTTTCTATTTTAAAATCGCGCTTTTACGTAGGACAATATAGTCATTATTTT
The DNA here is from genome assembly GCA_963082715.1 of Harpalus rubripes. Classification (NCBI taxonomy): domain Eukaryota; kingdom Metazoa; phylum Arthropoda; class Insecta; order Coleoptera; family Carabidae; genus Harpalus; species Harpalus rubripes. The sequence continues at coordinate 31,913,762 of OY720448.1, read as the reverse complement.
CATGCGAATAGCTTTATAATTCATCGTCAAAAGCTTTCAAGCCACGAAGCCCAGTACGCGCGTTTCCATTATGTCTTTGTTAATTAATACTGAATAATGTATGCCTGTATGCTGTGGAATATCATTTTCTAAATATGCCATCGGGGAAATTGTGCTATATTTACACACATACTTATACCAGTGGTTCTCAACAATAATATATTAGTTAAATATTTTTTTGGAAAAAAACAATGTAAACGGTTATTAATAGATTCTGGATTTAAGATAACTTTTTGTATGTAAAACTAAAACACATTTGTACCATTTTGGTTTATAATTTAATTTTTACAAATGCTGATGATTGGCTACGTTAATTTATGCCCGAAACGTTCGTCCCTATTACTATTGCGTAAACCACTTTACAGACTTCAAAAATCTAAAAACAACACTTTGAATTTTTATCTTTATAACAGACTACATGATAATTTAACAACTTTAGAATTAAAGAAATTCAAAATCATTGTTAAAAATTTCCTTAAAAAACTACTTCTACAGTATAGAAGAATTTCTTTCTCATAATTTGAAGACAGTGCAGACTCGATAATCCGGACTAATAAAAACACACCCAATCAGGATTAACAAAATATCCGGATTACTGCGATTATTTTTGTAACGTGTGCTTTTTATACTATCTTCTCTGTTGAGGCAGTCATTTACATATTTTTAAATTAAAAATATAATCATTTTTATTAAGAGAAATTTTTGGTAGAATTATTTGGTTAGTGAGTTATTTGTGCTTTTATCCAAAAATCGTTTAAGAATGAAGCTCCTTACAACATAATATGCGTACTAGAATGTGACATTTTACTTCCGGTACAGAGAAAACATGTTCAATAACATTACGAACAAATCTGGTGTGGCCAACACAATACCTCCCGCCATTTACAGCCCGAGTCACAAAAAAGATTAAGTTCATTCTTATTTTTGGATTAGCGAATTTTACTCTAATTTTGACAATTTATTTCTTAGAATATAGTCTAATCTAATCCAAGTAACTACCATTTTTTTAAACCCCTCAACAGGATTAAATGCCAATTACAGACATCCATGCCTTAGTGGGATTCGAACTCAGAGCCCCGAGGGCCCTCATAACATGTGGCGTTGCTCTAATCATTGAGCCACCGGAACTATAATAGAATGAAGATTAAATTTTAAATACCAGGATAGAATAGAGTGGAGTATCCACACATACACACAGACATCATCGTGAAAACGTTAAAATTGGATTCTAGGGACCTTAAAACGTGGTCATTTACCAAAATCTCGATATGCGATTTTTAGCTCGATCTCTATACCTCCCTTACCAAGGGTAGCGCGAGGTAAAAAATTTGTAATTTTAGTTTGCTGGATTCTACTCTGGATTAGAGAAAATGCTTGACCCCGTAGTCTTCTTAATGTTGACAAATTATGTATAAAAACACTGTTTTATTGAGCCCAATATGCATTTCTAAAAAGACTTACAGCAACTTCTTCTTCCTCATCTTTGTTGTCGAAATGGTTTATCAATTCCGGAATAATATGATCCTCTTCATTTAGTCAAAAGTCAATTTCATTTGGATTAGCATCAGAAGTAATGTATTGCATAAAATCATATAAGATATGCCTAGTGACTTGTTTCTTACGAATTTACAACTTACGCATCCGGATTACCGAAACTGTCATGAATGTGGACTATAGAATACGTAATACAAGCGAACAATCCGGATTACAAAAGATCCAAATTATTGAGTCTGTACTGTATCTTGATATGAAACATACTCTATATACACTTTATTTCGTATTTTATTTTTTGTTTATTATTATTATTATTATTATTATTATTATTATGCAATAAAAAACCAGGAACATTAAGACCTACCATTATTTCTTCGTAAAATATAGAATATTATTCTTATTAATTGAGAATGGGATCCTCCACCATGAAAATTGTTCATATACTCGTATTAAAACTAAACTTTAACACGGTATGACAAGGACCATAAAAGTTTAAATGAAGTTGTTAGTTTTTAAAATATTCTAGTCTGTAATGTCCTTAACATAGGTATTACCTAGAGTGTGTTCAAAAAAACCCTATCTCGCGGTAGGTTATGAACAGAGAAACGTATACCAATTTAAAAGTATTAATTAAATGTCAGTATGACACGAGATATTGTCAAAAATGTTATCGAACGAAATCAAAGCTTTTCTTCTTGAAACTTATTTTAGAAGTGGAAGTAAATTAGAAACCGGCGAATGACAATTTGAATTGAATAATGATCAGACATACGTTTCTCTGTTCATAGTCTACTCCGAGTTAGGCTTTTTTTTAACACTGTGTAGGTACGTCACATATTTACTATATTCTAAATTTTTACTATTTTCAAGCCTTGTGTCATCGTCTTTTTAAAATCCAGAATTCATTTTGAAGTACTTAAATGAATGCAGAAAATAACTAAACAACGAAAGTAAACCAAATAATACTTACTTTAAAATAGATCATTTTATGTGACTCCAATTATTAGCGAACTCCATTATGAGCTTAACACTCCTACGTCACAGAATATTAAAAAAAAATATTACGGTTTTGCAGTTGGTAACAGGGTTTGCTAGGGAGTTTTGCAATTGTTCACTGTTCATATTCGATATGCAAATGTCTGTTTGATGTGCTTTTGTTTTGTTATGCACGTAACATGTTTGGAAAGTTGGACATACATTTGTGATAAATAGATGATGTAATTTTGATTCTTTACTGTTTTTCATTTAATTACATTAACAGTGGAATGTGATAGTATGTGTTACATATGTTATACCATTAAAAACATTATTGAAAATGGAGAATTGTTCACTCGAAGAAAAGATATAAATTATTAAATAGTATTATTTTATTGCAAATTATATTTTATAATATCTGACAGATAAAATACTCGTAATATGTTTATGATATTGTGATTTTGTTTCATTTCCATGGCTAACACTATAACGAAAGAAGTAACTTTTATAAAATATTAAATTCGTTTTAATCGGTTGCAAAATAAAATTAATTCTCTACATTTATTTGAAGCGTTATTGTCTAAAATTATTTACTCAATTTTGTGCAAGGAAAAATTGTTGATGTTAAATGCCTGTGACACTGTGACCCATTTTTCGTGTTACACCCGCTATATTTGATGCAGATTTGTAACTCAAATTACTTATGTAAAATTCTGTACTTATGTTACCCGCAATATATAAATGTATGAACAGTATATGCAGTACAGGGGTAAAATATATTATTTTCTATAATATTATATAGTTATTTTCGTAACAAGTTATGAAAAATACCAAATAACATGCCAGTGTAAATTGGCGCACGTCGCGTAGCGGAGTGCAAGTCAATACATACGAGCTAAGATATTTGAATTTCATATAAGTTACGAACTTTATTGTTTAGACACGCATAAATAAATTTTACTTTATTTACAAAACTGAAAAATTATCTGTGTGTTTATTTAAAATTATGTATCTATTTAATGAAATAACTATATTTCAAAATTAATTAAAATATTTAAAATAAAATTAAAATCATTAATTTTGAACGACCTTGGCTAGCTAAAAACTAAGGACATAGTAAACTAGCAACCGTGTCAACTATTACAATATGAAATATATCGTAAGACTAATATGTCATAAGTTCAACTTTCAGTGTTAGGATACTACGTTGATATGTCATACTTATCACATTGGTCGTAGAAAGTTGTTGGGGCCTATTCTGTAACTTAGTGGTTAATTTTTTTTTATCAAGTATGTTGACATATAACAGAAAAAGGGATTTTTAGTTGTCAAATCAATAACTATTGGATAAAAATTTTAACCAATGATTAAAAATTAACTACCGAGTTACAGAATAGGGCCCGTTTTCAGTTATATTGACATTTAGTAGGGTACATTGAAAAAATATATTTTTGTTTATATTAATTTTAATCACATTATATGTGGGTGCGGCAACTTTGTACTTATAGAATTAATATTGCAGATTGGGAGGGTAAAGCAATTAATAATTACCAGTTTCATATTTCAACCCTTATCGTTTACAACACACCCTCCGTTTCACCAATTATTTGCACTAGCATTTAATTTCACCCCTTTTGTACCACCCTTATTTATTACTGAAGCAATTAAGTGTGTATAAATCACTTCTTAACATTGAAGAAATTAGGTATATTACTTGCCTAAAATTTTATTCATTCTTTAAAATGTTGTACACTATAAATGAAGGTTTTTAATTCGAAGGAATCTAAGTACCAGTCTTTCATTTAAATTATTTAACTAAAAGTTTTTTGTACTAAGCAATAACGATTTAGCTAGAACTTTTTCTTTCATTTTATTATTCTTATTTATTTCGTTTTAATACGAGCTATGGATTTCATTAAAACTGTAAGTATTTTATTGTTTTCGAATCACTCATTCTCAAAAATACGAAATGTTGATTTTTTTCTGTTGTTGCGAAAAGATGATGATTAGTTCAATTAAAAATCTTCCCCCTTTTCTTTTAGGTGCTTCTAAATCGTATTTGCATATTTGTATAGTCTAAGAATAGGTACTGCTTAAATGCGTACATATTATGTACCTACTTCCTAATTTACTTTTCCTCCTACAACTTGAATTAATATAGATGGAAAAGGAAGTTTGTAAAGTACTGACACAGGTCTATTGAAGAATGTTTTAATTAGTTGTTTCCCACTTACCGGAGATAAGCCCTACTGCACACGGACAATAAGTGCGTGTGTACATGTACAGCCCTTCGTAAAACACCTGCGTAAAACATATGAAAATTAACGCCGAATACAATGCATAATATACCGAAACTAATTACACCAAAATCAATGTGGTCAGCACATTACCTTTCGTCAGTTATATGAGGTATTTACGAAAATTCTACCGGTGAACTGTTACCGGTAAACAGCTTTTTATCTGGTTATAGCTACTGGAATCGATATTTTAAGAACGCAAGTGGTAAACAGGGTAGATTATAACCTATGAAAAAAATTGAAAATTTAAAACAGGTTAGAAATTTGACGTAGTTAACAAATTGAGCAAAGTCCTACTTTGAATACATTTCCGCTTTTAATGCGCGTGCTTCGCTTTGCATCACTACCTTTTTTGTGGGATTAGATTCTTCATGAATCCGGTAGATGGATCTGGTAGATATTGAACAATTTTCGTACACGGTAACTTTTTACCACTCGTGTTTTTGAATACAGTCAGTAGATGCGGTATCTACCGGTAGAATTTTCGTAAATGCGTATGTATTTTCTATAAAATCCATACAGAAAGTTTCTTGCAAAAGATTCTAAATTTCTTGTATGTACATTACCTTTCGACAGTTATATGTATTTTATACAAATTCCATACAGAAAGTTTCGAGCAAGATCCTATATTTCGAGTAAAATTATAACACAAATATACTACGAAAATGTCAATTGCACTTGAGACTGACATATTTCAATCAAAATTTTCTTAATATAGTAGCTGTTTCTAGCATAGCTGGCTAATTTATGAAATTTAATTTCTTTATAATTTTATAACTCTCTATCCATTTAATATGAAGTATAAAATGCAGTCAAATCGTATAGTGTAGAATACAATGTTATTTAATATTTATAATAACATTAAATGAGAAAAAATGACTTTTAACATCGTTTTTTCAAGAAAAACTGTTAAAATCTTCAAATAAGGGTACTTCCGGTTGACCAATTATAACCAAAATCTAATCAGCTCTTCATATGGATGCAACGAAGAGGAATACGAAAGAATTATAATTTTTGAAATTGTAGTATTAGAGTTATCGCAGACGTAAATTTTGTTACATACACACACACACACACACACACACACACACACACACACACACACACACACACGCACACACACACACGCACACACACACACTCACACTCGCACGCACACACACACACACACACACACACACACACACACACACACACACACACACACATACATACAGACATCATCGTAAAAATACTAAAATCGTATTCTAGGGACCTTAAAACGTGCTTATTCATTAAAAACTCACTACCGAATTTTTTGACCAAAGACAATACCTTCCTTACCTAAAGGTGACGGAAGGTAAAAAGTGACCACTTGCATCTACGGTTTGTCTCTGCGTCAAAAAGCCCTAGAAGACTGTTCGTTTCGTTCTCTATTGTTACTGCTAGAATATTTCAAACCATACAATCTTTTCATTTTAACTATAATTTTATTCACTGCTCATTCAAATAATTGATACGTTAAGGTTAGCGGATAGTCTGCAGCAAGCTTTAGTTGCCAATATATCAGATATGCGCAAAGTTGCATACGTGTGCGACCATATTAGGAAAAAATGTCACCACCACACCACGTTGATTGACAGAATTCAACAGGCCGATCGAGATAGCCGTGTATTACTTTATTACGAACAAGAGAACGCTTTCGCGTAATCGCCCGAGATAGAGGGCTATCAGTAGAAAGTGGACGACAGAATAAATAATAATTCAATTATTGGGATAAATATGAAATTTGTCCTATATTTTTTTCTTTTAAACCATCTCTATAGAAAAGAAAGTAATTCAATAGTGAAGGTGGTACTCACCTTCATACAAAGGGTCCGCTAAGTAAAACAATTTATAAATAACAGAAAATATATACCTATTAAATTTTTTTTATTTAAGGTACTTGTAGAATTAAATTGTAAATAACAATTACAGCTGAATTCACAATTAATCCGCTGTTTAATAAGATTAAGGTACCAAGTTGATCCGTAGATGCGTATGCTCTAATTCAAGAAATTTATTTCTGAATCAAAGAATATTGATTCACAGTTTATTTTGATAAAAGTATATTTGCAAATAATAAAACCAATGCGGTTTTAAATAAAGATAAAGAAGAAACATGGGGTAAAGTTACAAATGTGTAGAACAGCCAGAATCCTGGCAACCTGACTTAGCTATAAATGTGAAAATTAGGATTCAAAGATGTGATCAATGCTTGATTCATGGAATGGGACGATTAAATCGATCATTGATTTTGATTAGCTTGATTTTTAATAATGAATTGAATTAATTCAGAATGAGCGTTAACCTTAGATCAGCTCATTCGGTCATTAATATCGTTAAGTTTATTCAAGAAAAATATATAATTATTTTAATAAATGCTAAAATACCATCGAAAATGACAAATATCCCAACATTCGAAAAGAATTACCTATTACAACAATAGTTGATATATAGTATTTTTTGCCTCAATTATGCATTGAGACGTGAACTGTCGTTAGGTAGTTTTTGTAATCAAATCTGTCGTTTATTGTATTATTATTAAGAAAGTCACTTCTCCTCTATACAGGGTGTCCCATAACTTCAGGTACATATTAGAAGAGCATATAGTTCTTAATGTCCTGATTACGGAACAAAAAGAATTTTTTCAAAATTCAAAAATTAGTTTTTGAGGTTTTTGAAGGAAACAGTTTTGGGACACTGGTTGAATAGGTAGTTTTAATATTAAATATTACGTTGTATTATATCTAATTAATAAGAAATGTTTGCATAATACAATCATGTCATTAGGTTTCTAGTAGCCGGCCACATAAATTGTGTTTCTTATAACAGTTTTGATATTGCTCTTCTGATTATTGTTACAAATATGAATGGTTACAGTAACAGTGAGTTAGTGGATATGTTGCTAATGTAAGGCGAAGCAGGGCAAAACTGTAGATTAGCTCAGCGTTATTACGCTGAACGTTTTCCAGGACGACGACATCCGAATTCTCGCATATTTGTAAGCCTTACTCAACGCCTTCGCGACACTGGTTCTTTGCAACCTAATCGGAGAAGAGACGGCGGGGCTCATCGGAGACCAGTAAATGTTGAAAATGCTGTCTTAGATTTGGTACGCAATGACCCAACAATCAGCATAAGGAGAATATCTCGTCAACTACCGGTGTACCACGAATGACAATTTAGAGAATTTTAAGGAATAATAATTGGACAGTGTTAAGCAGAAAGCTACCAACCCTCAATATACAAATTATTGGGTTGGGTGCATATTTGGGAAGTAAAATACAAGGTCTTCATTCTGTAAAAACATACCAAGCCTCAAATAATTGTATACCCTATAAATTTGTACCAAGCCAACCAACATATTTATTTTATTGAAACTCTTTATTTGCATAAAACTACCAACCCACTTGATATTATTCTGAATATAGCGCCAGATGCATCCAAGTGGGTTGGTTGCTTTCTGCAAATATAGGTTTCTTCAACGATCATATTCTAACCTTACATTTCTTTGGTGTTGTGTGAATGGCGAATTATTGAAAGGTGTGTTTAATAGTGATCCAGGTGATATAAAATGGATATTTAATATAGTGTGATAGTGTTTGCAACTACATTGTTTTATGCAGCGCAATGTACAGTAATCGTACTGCTAAAATTTTGAGTGCTGCTCTTGGTATAAAAAAAAATTCAGGCAAGTATTTTTATATTGCTGTTGTTTTGTAATTTTTATAACCTTACAGTTCAGTAAAAAACCCTAATAAATAACAGATCCCTACTGAACAAATTAATGAAATAAATCGGTCACCTGTGATATTAGAATTTAAAATATTTTACGTTTCTGTTTTTGTTTTATTTTGTAATTTGACCACCAATAGCGTAATAGTAATATATTAATTTCACTTGAATAAAAAAACTATATTTCTTTTTTAGATGATATTTCTGGACATGGTCATGAAACTGTGGTAGGACCACAATTACCCATCGTAGCCATCCAAATCGCCACATCTGAAGACATAGTACCCGAAAATAATGTTTTAACAACTCTTACACCTGTTGCTGTTGCTACGTTGAATAAATGCGACAATATTTCTGACGAAACGTTTGTAGAAAATAGTGACGACTCGGTGGCAGACCCGCATTATGAAATTGAACAAGAACTTTCATCAGAAGAAGAAATAGACGCACCAGACGAAACCACTAACGAAAATATTTCTTTGCACGTTGTTGCGGATAATGATCCCCAAGTCGATGCTACCCAAGAAATTATTCAAGACTTGCAGCAAAGGCCAAAGAGAGGCAGAAAACGAAAAATTCCCAATCAATGTCGAAAAGACAAAAAGATACGGATGTACAGCAATCAACCATATTATAACTATAAAAATATTCAAATCAAACCCAAGGAGTTTGTCGCTTTTCGTTGTAACTGCACATTGCAATGTGCAGAAAATGTTACTGTTGAAAGCCGCAAATTCGAATTTGATAGATTTTGGTCGCTAAAGTCATACGATACTCAAACAAATTTTATTGCTGCTAGTGTATCCGAGTTTGAAAAAAAGCGAGTATATGGTAGAAATACTGAGAAACGAAAGTTCTCTCGTATTTATAAAATAAAAGATACAAAAGTTTGTAGAGAAATGTTTATTAATACATTACAGATAACAACATTTCGAGTAAACACTGCTTTAAGGAAATGTCATGGTCGGGCTCCCATTGGTGATCAAAGAGGTGTAAAGCAGGGAGGTAAAAACAAATTGCCAGATGAACGAGTGCAAGCTGTTGTTAACCAAATTAATAAAATACCCAGATATTGTTCACACTACCGTCGGGAACAAAGTAATGCGCAATATTTACCTCCTGGTATTACAATACGAAAAATGTATGAGATGTACAAACAGGAAGAAGCCAATCCGGTAAGCCTAATGTCATACAGGAACATATTCTACACGAAATTTAATTTAAAAATAAAGGCGTTAAAGAAAGACACCTGTAATGTATGCGACACCCTTAAAATGAAGATAGACAATGAAAATAATGAAGAAAAAAAAGACACGTTCAAACAGGAACATAACAAGCATTTACAAGTAGCAGAGGATGCGCAAAAACTGAGAAGAGAAGATTTCAAGACAGCGAAAGAAGAAATAGATCAGGAATGTTTAAGTTTTGACCTGGAAAAAACCTTACCGCTTCCTAGAATTCCTACAGGCATTGTGTTTTATAAACGGCAGCTGTGGGTATATAACGCAGGTATACATAGTGGTAAAGAAAGTAGAGGATATTGCTACGTTTGGGTAGAGGGTTCGGCTGGAAGAGGAGCCCAAGAAATAGGATCTTGCCTTATAAAACATGGAAAGACTAAAATGCCTGTAGAAGTTAAATATCTTACTCTTTGGTGTGATTCTTGCGGAGGGCAGAACCGCAATATTAAACTAATACTGATGCTTAAATCGATATTGCATGGTACAAAAACAAACCTCGAAAGCATTACTGTAAAATATCTTTGTTCTGGTCACAGTTTTCTTCCAAACGATACAGACTTCAGTGACATTGAATCAGCTCTTAAACGACAGCAAAGGTTGTACACTCCAAATGATTACATTGAGGTAATGCGTACATGCAGAAAGAAAACACCATTAGTAGTCACCTAAATGGCTGCCGAAGATTTTTTGGGCGTGATTAATATTGAAAAGAAAATCACTAATCGAAAAATTACACATGATAAAGAAAAAATTAATTGGTTAAAGATTAGGTCAATCAAAATTGAAAAACAAGAGCCGTTTTTGCTAATGATACAGCAACACGATTTTTTACAACCCTATCAAACCATTTCGATTAAAAAATCTTCTCGAGGCAGTCCTTGTAACGCAGAAATTTTTCGTGACTTAATACCACTGTGGCCCAATGGAAAGCCTATCGCTGAAGCAAAATTGGAAAATTTAAAAGAAATGATGCATCTTATTCCTGCAGATGCATTGCCTTTTTATCAAAATTTGCAGGGTGCCAATATAACTGAAGATATAGACGGTTACAACGTTGAAGGTTTAGATTTTGAAGTGGAAGTTGACGAGTAAAATATTTTTTTTATGTATTTCTAGTTTGAAATCACATTAAATTGTTTTTTCTTTGATAAAATAAAATCATTTGGCATAACACGACTCTTCCTTTACTTTAAAATTTATTATAAGTATACTAATTTACCGTTTTTCAATAATGCAAAAACCTACCAACCCACAGAAAGTTGCCCTTTTTCCATTTATTTTATATTCTAAATATTAAAACATGTATGAAATATCAAAAACCCAACCTAGAATCAAAAGAAAATTATAAAGCAGTTTTTAAACCTTGTACAGAATTTTTATACTAATGAAAACTTTAAAGCTCATTATCTCAGTATGTCATTATTGAGGGTTGGTAGCTTTCTGTTTAACGCCGTCCAATTTACATCCTTATCATTTTGAACGGGTCCATGCGTTAATTGAACCCGATCATTACTCTCGAGTAAGGTTTTGTGAATGGCTTCTAAACCAACATGCTCAGGATGGCAATTTTACGTTAAAAGTAATATTTTCCGACGAAGCGATATTTACTCGTGATGGTATACATACATAATATTCATAACTGTCACTACTGGGCCGAAGAAAATCCACATGCTGCTGTCAGGAGTCATTTTCAGCACAGATTTTCACTAAATTTTTGGGCTGGGATGGTAAACGGATCGTTACTGGGACCATACATACTTCCTAACAGAATGCCTGGGAATGATTATTTACAATTTTTGCAGAATAATTTGCCTGAATTATTAGAAGATATTCCTCTTAATGTACGTCAAAATGCATGGTTTATGCATGACGGTGCGCCGCCACATTTTGCTAGAAATGTCAGACATCATCTTGACAGAGTATTTGAGGACAGGTGGATTGGTCGAGGAGGTTCCGCGTCTTGGCCCCCTAGATCCCCGGATTTCAATCCGTTAGATTTTTATTTGTGGGGTAATTTTAAATCCCTCGTCTATGATAATCAAGAGGCACCTGAAACCCTTGAAGAATTACGGCAACGAGTTGAAAATTGTGCTGAAAGAATTAGACAAGAGAATGCAATTTATCGGGCTTGTTCAATTTCTTTAATTCAACGTGCTTCATTATGTTTAGCTGTTAATGGAAATAATTTTGAACAGTTTTTGTAAAAATAAAGTAAATAATTTGATTTTTTTTCATTACATACACATCTCCCAAACTTAATTCGTGTGACAAAGCTTTACGTAATTGCATAAATTAATTTCATTGTTAAATTATTTTATGTAATAGTTATAACTAATTTCACTATTCCAAATATTATAGTATCCAGGGGTACAAAAAGTGTTCTTCTTAAGTGAACTACCCTTAATTATAGGAATTTAAAAAAAATTCTTTTTGTTCCGTAATCAGAACATTAAGAACTATATGCCCTTCTAATATGTACCTGAAGTTATAGGACACCCTGTATATAATTTCTTTAATGCCAGTATAGTTTTGCTCTGTTAGCATTAAATATCTGAGCTCAGGTGGTAAACCTTTTCAGAATTTTGCGTACTTATGTGAATACATGATAGTGCCACCTTAAAGATTATATCTATACCTAGTATATATTAAAGTAAGAGAACGAATTGTCAATATTTCAGAAAAAGGCCTTTCAGAAATTGCAGACGTCCTTGCATTAGCATATTAAAACATTACAGAAGGCAACATAGTCTAGCACGAGTTACAAATTCACTCACAAGTGCGTAGCGGCGAGTGGGCGAACGATCGAGTGCTTGAATTGTCATCTGTAACGCGTGTTTTTTAGTATTTTCCCTGTTCTTTTTTATTGTTTCTTTATAAATATATTTGATAATTTCCATTAAGGAAAAATTTGATTTGTGTTTTTTATTCTGTCTGTTGCCTAAATATGTATTTATATATTTATAATTATCTGTGAATTTCGGTAACTAATACCTACTATGTTGTAATTATATAACTGACAGGAATGTGACAAGTGACAAGTTACTATACTTCATTTCACGTAAAAAATAGTGATGGATAGATAGGTGCAGTTTGATCTTGTTTTTTGATTGGATAATACCCCGACATTATCCAATCAAACAACAAGATCTAAGTCACATGACTGCTCGCGCTTTATACAATTTTTATTAGCAGATAATTTCTGCTTACACTTCTTCATATTTCTAAATTTATTTTATGTGCATCAGCAAATATTTCATCATTATCGATATCTGTGTACAAAGCAGGTTGGCACACTCACACTGAGAAAAATGACTGGTTTTTAGCAAATAAATATTCATAATTAAGGGGTGCTTCATTCATTTAATTATTGCAACTTTGGAACAAATACAATTTAATCTTTAATATGAAATGTATTTTATTCATTCAGTTATATTATTTATTTGACCGACATTTATTTCATTTAAATTAAATTAAATTTTCTCAAATAAACTAATATATTTATGTTTAGCATTTAAAATTGAGATTTTTAATAAATAAATTTATAATTTTCTGGATTGTTTAGAATTAAATTCATAATATATTTGTGTAAAGTTTATCTTAATTATATTGAAAAATAGTTTTTATTGTATGAATCTATATTTATTTGTCACAAATAAATATTATTTGTGGCAAAATAATATTTTCATTGAGTGAACAATGTTCTATTTGTCAAATGACGATTTTAAGTGAAGTGTGACTTGTATGGACTTGTTCATTTGTTGTACGTTTGCATCTTGTTTATGGTGGTGCTCATTTGTGACAGTGTTCATTTCTGGCGATTTGTTTTTCATTCGTGTGCTAAAAAGTAGTGAATATGGGTGACAAAACAGTGAAAAATATACTACTTGAGTGGAGTTTTGGATATTTGCTTTGCATTCAGTGTATCTTTTATACCAAGGCACATGCATCGGTATATCTGTACAGATTGTGTATTTATACTTTTATAATTTTTTATTATATGTACATTAATATATTAAAGGATTAAATTTGTGTGTTAATAAAAATACGGTGTTCGAATAAATTAAATGTACTAGTCTTTATTTAATTATTTTCCTTCAATTTTAATCTATTTAGAGTGGACAGGTTATGAGAGGTAGATATTTAAATTTGGTTCAAATAAATTATTATATATCCAATAATAATGAAATAAATTTAGCGTAATTAATATAATTTTTAACGTAAATAAATGCATAGTTCTCATGAAATAGAAGATATAATTGATCTCAATATATATATATATATATATATATATATATATATATATATATATATATATATATATATATATATATATATATATATATATATATTTTTATTCAAGCTTAGGATTTATTTGTAACAAATAAATTTACAGTTCACGTAATTATATCTTTTTCTCAGTGCAGCAATGGGTAATGAGCCATGATGATATATTTATTTATTTTAGCATTTCGCAAGACGAAAGACAATCTATTTATTTTGGTTATTAAATTCCTATACAATTTGCAGACCTCCATTTTTATTCATGTCCCATATCGTTTGGCCACTCTTTGTTTTCTATATCTGCCTTTACGAATGACATTAGAAGAACCTGTTCATCCCCCGTAAAATTACTACCTATATTCTTTTCTTTTTTATTTGCCACTCCTGAATTATACAAACGTCAAAAAGCACAATGATCAAAACAGAAAAGTAATTTTAAAAAATGAACATTTTTCATAGCAACCGAAATAATGCGCACGTGCACTATTGAAAATTAGTACCAACATGACAAAAGTTGTGATTACGTAACCAACACTTGAAAAGTTATTGATAAACACCTTAGAATTTAACTAATAGTTAACCAGTATCTAAATATAACTATTAGTTATTCAACTACAAATTAAATACAAGATTGAAAAACTGGGCCTAAGCGTATTTATTGCAGTCATATGCCAATCTGAAATAAAAAAATCAAAAATCATTTAAAAATGAAGCTCCTTCTAACATCAATATGCGTGCTAGAATGTGGCATTCTAATTCCGAAACTAAGAAAAGGTATTGACAATTCAATTTCTTCGAAAAATGAACTATCTATTAATTATTGATAAACTACTGGTCGCATTATATTATGATATAATATAAACAAACAACATCATATAGGTACTATGTATCTCTCTTTCTATGTGACCTAATTATGAAGCTTGCTATTAATAGAATTCAATTAAAACTTTGGTTTAATTACAGCTAACTCAGCACAGCACAGTAACATTTAATCAAGCTGTACGCACCGCATAAATCATTACGATCCAAATTCGCAACAATTAACGACTTTAATTGCTTACCAATTTATAAGCGATATGTTTCTTCATACCCCACACAGACAAATGAGAACATATAAAATATTCGGTACACGAAAACACGGCGATGGTCAATTGGACCAGTCACAGTTGGCGATGGTAAACTGGGCGATAACAAAGTTGGCGATTGTCATTTTTGTGACATGCGACAGAAAAGTATTTTTAGACGACCACTTCAGAAAATAATAGATATCTTGGTGTCTACTTAAGAAAGTTCAAAATATCCTATACTAGCATGATATGAAGATCGTTTTACTAGCACGATATATGTTATATCGCAATGATGAGACCACATCGACGTAGCCAGGCAGCTTCGCTTTGTTTGTGGCTATCGTTGTTTGTTTGAAAATAACAGCAGATACTTTTGTTATTTTTTGTGGTCCTCCAAAATAGTGTTCATAACTCGCTCAAAGTAATATCGTATTGCTCGTGCTCGGTTGCACTTCGTTCGTCAAACTTCACACTCGCACGAAATTTCTCTCTTTCGATACTCGTTATGAAATATACTTTTGCACGCTTAGAAGGCTTACACAATGGGCATACAAACCAAATAAAAAAAATAGAATTATAACATCGGATCCCAAAACATAAGACCCAACTTATTTATTTTAAATAGCATCATATATTTTTTCTCTCTAGAGAATTTTATTCTGAATTCAACGATATAATCGTTTTATACCCTCGCATAACGATTTTTTGAGAAAAGTTTTATATTAATTTTATTTAAATATATGTATAAAAAGAGTACCAAGTATGTAAAAAATTAATTCATGTTATTTTTTACGTAGACTTAGAATTCCATGAATGAAAGAAATGAGTGTATTTTGTGTGTGTTGACATTTAATAAAAAATCTGATGTGGCCAGCACATTACCTTCCTTCAGTTCATGTATTTTGTACAAATTCCACACAGAAAGTTTCTTGCAAAAGGTTCCATATTTCCAATACATTACCTTAAGTTAGCTCTATGTATTTTGTACAAATTCCAT